>PVIU01009274.1:0-77441 GCA_004026605.1 Ondatra zibethicus
TATATTTTCTGGGCCTTTGAGCTGTGCTTCTTCTCCTTCTTCTACCCCTATTATTCTTAGGTTTGGTCTTTTTATGGTGTCCCAGATTTCCTGGGTGTTTTGTGTTAAGAATTTGTTGGATTTGTTGTTTTCTTTGATCAATGAGTTTATTTTCTCTATCGTATCTTCAGCGTCTGAGATTCTTTCTTCTATCTCTTGTCGTCTGTTGGTTATACTTGTCTCTGCCGTTCCTGGTTGTTTACCCAGATTTTCCATCTCCAGCCTTACCTCCGTTTGTGTTTTGTTCATTGCCTCCATTTCAGTTTTTAAGTCTTGAACTGTTTCCATTACCTGTTTGATTGCTTTTTCTTGATTTTCTAGGATATCTTTGAGTAATTTATTCATTTCTTCTAACTTTTTGTTAGTTTTCTCATCCCTTTCTTCAAAGGAGTTTTTCACCTCTTCTTTAAAGGTCTCTATCACTTTCATAAAGTTATGTTTAAAGTTGATTTCTTCTACTTCTTCTGGGTTAGGTTTATCAGGTTTTCCTGTTGAGTACTCATTGGTTTCTGGTGTTATCATGTTCCTTTTCAGGTTGTTGGAGGAATTCTTGGATTGACACCTACCCATCTCTTCCTTTGACTTCAGTCAGGGGAGTCTCAGGGGGTGGGGACCTCCCAGGATGACTTGTACACACTCACCCCTCTGGATAGCTGATCTCAGTGCAGGAAGAGGAAGTCCCATCTGGACTTGCGATCCTTCTGGACCTCCAATCTCAGCACAGGAAGAGAGAGTGCTGGGGTTCCAAAGCCCCACAGAGGAAAGGGTGATCTTGCGGGGGGGTGCAGGGTCTTGTGGAACAAAGAGGCCCTCGGAGACCTTACCGCCAGGTGCTCACAACCTTACCAGTGTGCGCTTCCCATCTCAGCACACGAAGAGAGAGATGTAAAAATTTTTACAATGGTGTTTTCTTATTTTAAATTTATCTCCCCTTTTTGTTGATTTTGTTTTCAGATGGGCTATCACTATAGCCTAGGATGCCCTCAAACTTGAGATATAGCCAAGGAGAACCTTGAACTTTTGTGATCCTCCTGCTTCTACTTTTTGGGTGCTTGGATGACTGGTGTGTGCTATTGTACCTGGTTTTGTGTAGTGATGGGGTTAGAACTTAGGATCTTTTGCGTGTGAGGCAAGCATATAGCTAAAATACATACCTGTCCTATTATGGCCTTTTCAAGAAAGGAGATCTTGATTCAGAAAGACCCTTTAATTAATCAATTTATTTGTTTGTTTATTTGGTTTTTTGAGACAGGGTTTCTCTGTGTAACCCTGTCTGTCTTGGGACTGACTCTGTAGACCAGGATGGCCTCAAACTCAGAGATCCACCTGCCTTTGCCTCCCAAGGTCTGGGATTAAAGGTGGGTGCCACCACACCCAGCAACCCTGTTTTCTTATGACCTTTATTGTCTTTCAGAGTGAAAGAAGCCACATTCCCCACCCAGTCGCCCACCCTACATATCATCACTTATGCCTTAGCAGTGTTTAGGGCTTAAGACATAGTCATGGGAAGAGCTTCCTCTTAGAAGTTAGCAATTAAGATTTGTACCTGTGTATGTGGAAAGAAGAAAACTGACATACACTTTTCTTGCAGGTCAGACATTAACACTGATAATTGATTGAATATATATTATGTTCTATATTTTATGTTAGATTACATCCTTAGAAAAGCTTTAAAAATTATTGTAATATATTTTAACTGATGTTTTATTGGGATGTATTGTTATCAGGGGTTAATTTTAGGGCCAACAATATTTTTGCACCATGTAATCTTTCAATATAGAAACAAGATATATTGGCTCATTTGTTTCTTTGTGTATCTCTCAACAGTTTCTTAAAATTCCATTCTTATTAATGCTTCCTGATTCTTACTGTGATGGCTGCTCTTAGTTGTAAACTTTGACTACATCTAGAACTAACTAAAACTCAAAATTAGAACCCATGTGTAAGGATTTTTGCTTAATTTGAAGTGGAAAGACAGATTTCTAATCTGGACCATATCTTCTGCTGGAAGTTTATATAAGGACATGAAATAACGAAATTTTTGCTCTTTGCCTGCTTGCTCTCACCCTACTAAAAACCCATTATTTCACTGGCATTAGAGTGGTATTATTCTTTGGTATACCCCTTCTATTTTCTTGTTATAAGTATGTCAATCTCATTTTCTTGAATAGGAGTTGAACTTGGATGTAAAGACCCAAACTTCCCTTGATAAACATTACTTCAGTATCTTGTCCATGAATTATTAACCCTTTCGAGGCTTAGAGAAGATTGAACAATATCTTTCTAATTTCATCTACACGTCTTCTCTTCCTTCTAATGACTTCTCAAGAGTTGGTCATATTCTGGGGACTAATAAGAATATGTCTTATCTTATACACAAGTCCATCCTGTGCCACAGGCCTTCTTTGTGAATCCCTAAGGCAATCCAAGAAAACTTATCCTATAACTTGTACAGAACTTTCCTCTGAGATGAAGCATTCTATCCTGTAGAGAGTTATGCTAAAGACACAGGCTATTCTAGCAGAAGATGAAACATTTCATCCTTATAGAGTTTCATTAACTTCAGGAATTAAGCAACTCAAAAGCTTTAAAAAGACCCTGAAACTGGGAAGAGTCACTGAACCCCTAGGCCTATTTGAACTCTTTTATATTCCACCATCAAATTTGACCAGCACTATTTATTGAAGATGCTGTCTTTTTTCCACTGTATTTCTGGGTTTCTTTGTCAATATTAGGTATTCATAGGTATGTAGACTTTTCTATCCAGATCTTCACTTAGATTCCATTGATTCCATTGTCTGTTTGTTGATAATACTATGCTATTTTTATTACTGTAGCTTTGTAGTACAACTTGAGATTGGGGGTGGTAATACCTCCAGCAGTGCAAATAGTGCCATATTTTTATTATACTACATGAAACTCAACTCCAAATGAATCAAGGACCTCAACGTAAGGCAAGACATCCTAAGTCTGATAGAAGAGAATGGGGAAAATAGTCTTAAACTTACAGGCACAAGAAAGACTTTCTGAACAGGACACCAATAGCACAGGTACTAAGAACTCAAATTAAAATGACACCTCATAACACTGGAAAGTTTCCATATGGCAAAGAACACCATCATTCAGGTTGTATGCTGTGAATATGTTTTATTGCCATTGGTTAATAAAGAATTTGATTTGGCCTATGGCAAGGCATAATATAACCAGGCTGGAGGAGATAGATAGAGAGAGTAGGTGGAGTCAAGGCAGATGCCAAGTAGCTGTTGAAGAAGAAGGAAGCCGGAACCTTACTGGTAGGCCGCAGTCTCGTGGTGATGCACAGATTAGTAGAAATGGGCTAATTTAAGATCCAAGAACTATCAAGGAATATGCCTAAGCTATTGGCCAAACAGTGTTGTAATTAATATAGTTTCTGTGTGGGTCTGGGCGGGTGGGAAACGAAAGAGGTCTTCATTTACAGTTGATACCTAAAACATATAAAGAACTAAAAAAGGATATAAAGAAATCAAATAATGCAATGAGAAAATAAGGTACATAACTAAGTAGAGAGTTCTCAAAAGATAAAACACAAATGGCTAGAAATACTTATAAAAATTTTCAACATTCTTAGTCCTCAGGGAAATACAAATCAAAACTGTTCTGAGATTTCATCTTACAACAGTCAAAATGACCAAGATCAATAAAACAAATGACAGCTCCTGGTGGCCAGGATGTAGGAAAAGGGGAACACTTATCCATTGTTGGTGGAAATGTATACTTGTATAGTCACTATGGAGATCAGTGTGGTAGTTCCTTGGTAAACTGAAAATAGATCCAACTATACCACTCTAGGGTATGTAGCTAAAGAACTTTACATCCTATTACAGAAACAGTTGCTCATCCTTGTTCATTAAGATACAGAATGTTCTAATAGAATGTCAAACATTTTATTTATTTATTTATCTATTTATTCATAATACCTAGAAACTGGAAATAGTCTAGATGTCTATCAGCAGATGAATGGATAATGAAAATGTAGTACATTTACACAATGGGATATTACTCAATTTTTATAAAAAATAAAATCATGAAATTTTCAGGTAAATAGAAGTAGGTATAAAAAAATCATTCTAAGTGAAATAACCCAAACCCAAAAAGACAAATATAGTATATGTTCTCATATGTCGATGTTATCTTCTAAGACTTCAACAATCATCCTACAATCTGTGTAAGCAGAGATGTTGGGTATAGATAGAGTAAGGGAATGGGGGCAGGGAGCTCCCAAGGAAGTGGAAATAGAATGTATAGATGGAGTGACATGGGTAGACTGGAACAGGAGGATTAAATGGAGAGTGAGAGGGAAGAACACTGAGGGCCACTTAAGGGGGCATGTGGAAATCTAATACAGTAGAAGCTTCTTAAAATATATACATATATGGAAGAAATCTAAATGGAATCACAAAATCATTGGAGGCTACAAAGCCCCTACTAGAATATTTCCCACCAAGTGAAACCTTCATGGAAAAGAATGGATTACATATAATTTAGTTGAGTTGTTGGCCAAAAGATACCCATAGAACCCCTGAAACAACTGAGGCTATTGTCAGGACTATTGGTTGCTCTTGACAAACTTATGGTAAGACAACACATATATCTCATCAAACATGGAGAAGTCATGCCTACTTAGAACCTTCACCCCTACTGACTAGTGTTCATTGTACTGGAGTATACTGTGCCTGCTACCAGAGGAGAAAAGTAACCATAAACCCAGATACAAACCCTTTGATCCACCGTGGTGATCTGTCTGCATGATATACTGGTGCAATAGTGGCACAAGTGTTGTGGGGTAACCAACCATTATATGATTATATTTAAGGCCCAACCCATAAAATGGAACCTCTGCCTGACACTGCTCTGGTTGCCAAGAATGTGAGACTAGAAAGGCCAGTGACTTAGGGGAAAGCCAAATGGTGTAGGAGGATTCTTTTGTATTTGGGTTGCTTTTATTGGTTAATAAAGAAACTGCCTTGGCCTTTTGATAGGGCAGGACTTAGATAGACAGGGAAAAGAGAACAGAATGCTGGGAAAGGGAGGGAGTCAGAGAGAGAGCTCCCCCCCCCCGCCATGAAGCACCCAGATCAGACACGCTGAATCTTTCCCGGTAAGCCACGACTAGTGATGACATACAGATTATTAGAAATGGGTTAAACAAATATGTGAGAGTTAGCCAATAAGAGGCTAGAGCTAATGGGCTAGGCAGTCATTTAATTAATACAGTTTTCTGTGTAATTATTTCAGACACCTGGAGCCGGATGGAACAAAACAAGGGGCCCTGCGCCAGAAACCAGGCGCCGGGAACAAAGCCCGTGCACCTCTTACTACAAATTGACTGTTCCTATACATTAAAAAATTATAGATTCACAATAAAACAGATTCAGACATAAAAGACCTCTAAATGGGTCATACTGTTAGATAAAGTACGTAGACTTAAAAAAAACAGGAGTATAAGGAGTCATAAAATAATGTTAATACCTTAAAAAAGAATAAAGTCTTTAAAGAGACAGAGTACAAATAGTCATAAATTAAAAAAATAAGCCACATAAAAATAAAAAATTCACAAAATGTCTAAATTATATATTTTATTATGTTTTCTTTAAAATTTTTAACTATAAAAAAACTAACTACAAAAAAAGTTTTCATTGTATGGCCTACCAAACAAAACCAACATATATGTCCTAAAGGTATCATGACTTCTAAATTTGGGTCTAAGAATATGGTGCTTTAAAAAGGAGGTTCTTCTTTTGTTTTCACAGAGGATGAGAGCCTGTGGATTCCTTCTAAACAAATATGGTTTGATAGACCACGCCCTCCTAAAAGGTCACTGTAAACACCTTCAAAAAATTTATTCACTCAACTGGTGACTAAAATAAACAGGATACACCATGACAGACCTGATTAACAATGCCCCCATATAGCAGGAAGAAGTTTGGAGAGAAGTAACTATGCCCATATTCCCCAATATTGTTTATAAATGTTCTTTAAATTTAAAGGGGGAGATGATATAGATATGGATAATTTACACTGGTATAAATTTTGCTTTGTTGATATAAATTTAAGATCAATCTTGTTATATGTGTATTTCTGATCTTGATTAAGGTATTGTGATGGTGTAATTCATTTAAAAATGTAATGTATAATTAGGAAATATAGGTTGTTAATGGATAGTCATTGATATAGTCAAGTTTGTAGTCATGTTAGATTTTCTAGGATGTGCATAGATATATTTCAGATAGGCATTCTTCATATCTTTTAAAGACTACACATGGCATTTAAATATTTTAATTACTTAGGACTTTCATAACAATGAGACACTTCTGCTCCTGGCAGCACCAGCTACTTCAAGAGGAAGAAGGGCATCAAAGAGGCTCCTTATAGAGTTTGTTAGCCATTTGGGCAAGAAACTGCTCCTGCATGGACTGCTTAATTGGACACAAAGAACCCACAGAGAGAGGACTGCTGAACTTGCCTAAAGGTGAGATGATCCTTCAGGGTTCCTGATTCATAAAAGAGTCTACAAAACATTCTGCAGGATACAAAAGAAAGTGACTAAAGTGTCTTTAAATTTTCCTGCTTCATGAAAATGTCTACTGGATACTATGGGCCTATAGGCTAAAGATGGATGCCCCAATGGTACAGAGGAACTTTGGGTAACTGTCCAGGCAGTGAGATGTCTCTGTCATTTCTAGGGTTTGGAAGTTGCTTATTTCTTGTTTACTTAGGTATTATTTTATCCTTCTGGAGTCTTTAATAAAGTTAAAAATGGATAATTATAGTTATGGTTTTCCTTTGTCATGATAAAAGATAAAATAGGTTATAACTGTAATTCTTGCTTGATAACTTTTGTTATATGTAATTTTACTATGTTAAAATAAAAGCCTTTCTTTTTTGTTTAAACAGAGAAAGGGGAAATGGTCTAGGAGGGTCCTTCTGTATTTGGGTTGCTTTCATTGGTTAATAAAAAAACTGCTTTGGCCTTTTGATAGGGCAGGACTTAGATAGACGGGGAAAAGAGAACAGAATGCTGGGAAGGGGAGGGAGTCAGAGAGAGAGCCCCCCTCCCACCATGAAGCACCCAGATCAGACATGTTGAATCTTTCCCTGTAAGCCACGACTAGTGACAAAACACAGATTATTAGAAATGGGTTAAACAAATATGTGAGAGTTAGCCAATAAGAGGCTAGAGCTAATGGGCCAGGCAGTCATTTAATTAATACAGTTTTCTGTGTAATTATTTCAGACACAGGGAGCCGGACGGAAGAAAACAAGGGGCCCTGCACCCGAAACCAGGCGCCGGGAATGAAGCCCATTCACCTCTTACTACAGCCAAATACTATTGTTCTGTTAAAGGGAAGTAGCAATAAAGTTACTCCTAATGACATTCTGCTACACCCAGAGATCAGTGTCTTGCTCAGCCAGAGATGCTTTCTCCTGCAGTAGATGGGAACTAATACAAAAATCTTTGGAACACCCAGTCTTAAATGGAATGCATTCATTGATTCTCTCCCCTCAGAGCTCAAGGAGCTATGTGAAACTGATGACAGAAAAGTTGTAAGAGACAGAGGGGATGGATGACCCCAAGAAAATAGTGTACTTTGGATACAACAGTACACTGCACATACGGACTCACAGACACTGTGACAGCAATTACAAATGCAGCCCATGTTCAAGCCATACAGTGTCCCAGAACAGAAAGGGGAGAGTGGATATGGGCTCCCATCCCCATCCAATGAGTGCTACACCAAACAAACATGCTTATTGCTTTTCTTTGTTTCTCTTTCATTCCTCGTTCCTTTCTCTTTCTCTGTCTCTTTCTTTGTTTTTATTAGAACACCCAAAATCTACAATTGGAAAATTTTAAGCATATAATACAGTTACAGTTAATTAGCATGCTGTATACTAGATCTCTATATTGTGCTTGAAGTCTAAAAGTCCTTTAAGAAACTGGAGAAATATCTCTGCTGTTAAAAGCACTTATGGTTTTTCCAGAGCGCCCCAGTTCCAGCACCCACATCAGGTTGGTCACAATTGTAACTCTAGCCACAGAGAGTCTGACATCCTCTTTCTGCCTCTGCAGGCACCTGCACACATGTGGCGCGTACACACACATACACACACTAAAATACATCTTTAAAAGACTTTCCACCACTCTAACTTATGGCACAGTCAATTCCTACTTACTTTTGCCATCAAACTTGGGAGTCACAGTCTGTATCCATCAGGTCTGACCACCTATCCTCAGTAAGTCAATAAAAGATACAATGATTGTTTTTAGGTAAATTTATTCAATTTGGCTATACTTTAAAGTGAGGCAAAGAGATCTTCTGTATCCTCCAAGTCAGTCCTCAGGGTCCTAAAGTGAAATCAAAGTTTAAATCAGGGCCCAGTGTAGCAGAACTAAGCAGTCCTGGCCACAGTGCAGTCCCATCCACCACTGACCCACCCTTGTCTGGGCCTCAGTCTTACCCTGTAATGTGGTCTGACAAGTTAGGACCTTGTGGAATCTTTCCAGGAGGCATGTCGCCCCTCTAGCTGCTACTTTAATGCTTCTTCCAGGGTGAGTTTCCTGGGGGAAATTCCCATCATTTCTTGGGGTTTGTTGTTTCTATAATCCAATAGTCAGATTGAGAGATGCAGATTATCTCTTTCATTTCAGTGAGGCCAATTCCACTTCAACTAAATCTATTTCAGAGAAACACCTCTTCTCCTGCATAAATAGTTCTCTTTATCCCAATTTTTTGACTCAGACTCCTGCATTCTCTTTTGTCACCAAACAATAGAGACAGCATTTAATCATTACTTCCTTATTATTAATTCCTTTTCCTTAAATCATACTTTGCCCAGCCTTCTTATATCATTACCACTCCATAACAGTGTTTCCATCAGTAGGGATCCTGAAGTTCTGTGTTAGATGACCAGAGCTCACCTGTAGTATCTGTAATGCTAAGGTTCACTGGATCTGCTCCCCTGGAAGCTGCAGGTTAGAGTTGCTGACCCCCTAGGCTTCCAGGGCACAGTCTCCAGCTCCTTCCACAGAAGCCTTCATGCTGACTCAAACCTAGACATTGTATGCAATTTCCCTCTGCTTGTAAAGTGTGCTTATGTGTCATCCACACCTCTCAATTCTTCTTGGAATCTCATAGACTAAGAATCAACACTTTCATAAAGAAGAGGCAAGACTCTCCCCCTGCCCTCTTTTTAAAATGCTAAATGCTTTTAAATTTAAATGAATAGAGTTTGGATTGCAAAGACACCCGTTTTCTCAGTTTACAAAGGTCCTATTAGGTCAGGCTGCCCTTTCATCTCAGGTTGGCTGTAATCACCAGAGTCTACTGTACTAGATGCTGGAGCTACCCTGACAGATCTGGGGGAACATTCCTAACCAGATTCTTATTCCTTATAATTCTGCAAATAAACTGCAGCTGGGTAGACATCCAAAGGCAAAGCTTTTGGGACAGTACTAAATTGGCTTTGCTTCAAATATGTTGTTTTCTAACGACAGAGAGAGAAAGAAGGTGTGGTATGGGATGAGTGAGGCTCTGGGGAGGATCTGGGAGGAGACAAGGGAAGGGAAAGTATAATCAGAATATATTATATGAAAAATATTTTCAATTAAAAATACTCAGAGCAGTCATTTTTAAAACCCTACTGTATAATATGCATGGCATATGGCATATTGAGATAGAAATGAGTCTCACATAGTCCTCCATTAGAAGAGAATTTTAGAAATTTGATATGAACCTATAGAGAGAGGATTATTTTTAAGCATATATCCAGTGCAGGGATGAAAATATAGTCTTATTTATTTTTGTTATTTCTTTAATTTTAGTAAATGACTTTGGTGGGTTATTGTTTCTTTCTTAGACAAGTCTTACTGTGTATGTCAGGCTAACCTAAGAACTTGTGATGCTCTGTCCTTAGCCTCCTGAGTGCTAAATTTCTGGTATATGCTACCAAGCCTTAGTTCTAGCAAGTTTTATTGAAATTTACTACAGGCTTAATGTTTCTTTTCTCCCAAATTGTTGTGTTGAAATTCCAACTTCCAAATGATGGTTTTAGGGGTGTGGTGGCAGGGGTGATTAAATCATAGAGAAAGAGGATTTGCGAGTGCATCAGTGCCCTATGAAGAGGACCTTTGAGAACTCTGCTGCCCCTTCCCCTCTGTAAGATACTATGAGAATGCTATGAGCAAAACCAGGTCTTCACCAGACACCTGAAGTCAGCACCTTCACCTTAGACTACTCAGCCTCTGGGAGTGTGGGGAGGAAGTCTTTGTATTTGTAATCTGCTTTGCATGTCAACTTATAAGAGTCTATGCTTGCTGAGGTTAGACGCCACAAATTTACTAGACTTGCATTCTTCCTGACTTGATTATTGTCCACTCTAAACTGTCATTTCAACTGCATGATCACACTGAATGCTCAGAACCCCAAAGAGAGATAATATTCTCTCCATTTTATAAATAAAGAAATTAGTAGCTCACTCAAGCTCAGTTCTAGGTGGTCAGGCTAGAGTTCACAGTCTGATTGTATTGATAATCCACTGCTGTGTTTGTTCTCCCACAAGAGTGAATTCAAATTGACTAGAGTAGGTAAAAGCTCAGCAGGTAGAAGATAGGAGCAAGACTGCTTTGGATTGGAGGAGGGAAAGTTATATGGAAGATATATCTTCCATATAAACATGTGGAAGACACTGCTTAGAGACAGTGATGCGTTAGTGTGAAGGCATTGGAAAACAAGAATGAACACACCTCTGTAAAATGTTGTTATTTTGTCAGTGATGGAGATGCATTGAAGGTTGCTGGGAGGATTAGGAAATATAGTCTGCTGGGCAGTAGTGATGCTTGCATCTTTAACCCCAGCACTTAGGAGGCAGAGGCAGACAGATCTCTGTCTTTAAGGCCAACCTGGTCTACAGAGTAATCCAGAACAACCAGGGATACACAGAGAAAACCTGTCTTGAAAAAACAAAAAAAGGAAAAAGAAAGAAAGAAAGGAAGGAAGAGAAATTGCCTGGCACTAGTGAGAAGGAAACATGGAACACGCAACAAACCTGCTTAGGAGTTTATTAGAGGGGGTGTGTATAGGCCTAGGGAAGTCAGTGTGCAGAGAGAGAGAGGAAAATGGTGCATCCAGCTTTCAAAAGCTGCCTAGTGCATGCACACAGGGGGTTGATTTGGCTATGTAATATACAGGTGATGGGGCTCACACATGCACACAAGGGATTAGCTGAATCATATGTTGATGATATAACCACACATGCTCACAAGGGCTTAGCTGAGTCATAAATGGATGATGTAATCCATGCCACATGTGGGTTATGCAGGGCTTTTTAACATCCCTGGGGGCCATTAGGCACTTCTGTCTGAGGGCTCGTCTGTACCTGCATGACCCCTAGAACCTGGAAGTATCAGCCTTGTGTGGCTGAAATCATTACATTCCACCCTTTTGTTTATTATAAAAACTTGGGGAGTTTGGGGTCTTTCATGGGTAGGAATGGGGCATCGTAAGGACTCTCATGACTGCCTCCTGCTGATTTTGTGAGCCTCGGGGAGTTGAGATGCTTGACCACGTCCTGGGGTGGCTGATTACTGTTGTGTTTTCCGGGCTCTGAGGAACTGCCTGGCTGGCAGCTTGGACCTCACAAGATGCTGGAAAGGCAGAAAATTATGTCTGGAAAAATTTTAGAGCCGGTGATTAAGGGAGTAGAGTCCCAAGATGAAAGATAGAGAGGTTTTGTTGGGGGGAGTGGAGGAGGGAATTTCCCAGGGGTTCCGGAGACCAGGAATGATAAGGGAAGAATTAAATGATACTTATTCTGGGTGAGTCTGGTCTGTTTAGATAGGTCCAAATGGCTCCCTGGGGCTTATGAAAAAAATGTTTGAAAAGAAATAAATTTTAGACATATTAAAAGCTTATAATTACAATGGTATAGTGTTGGAATAGTTGGGAGGAGAGAAGAAAAGAAGGCAGAATTATTGGAAAGGGGAATTATTAGAAAGCGAAACTATTAGACCCCTCAGTGTTTTACCTGAAGCAAATCTTAAGGCACTTGTTCTCTTTAGTGTCACGGTGTCACCTTAGCATCCAGAAGACACTGCTGCAGTCAGTGATAACCCTGTTATGTTAAAGTCTGTTTTGTGAGTTTTTGGAGTTTGGGGCTGTGAATGTCCCCAAACTCGTTATTGTTTCTTACCACCTGGGCTTTTGACAGTCCTTGTATCTCCAGCTCTGTTTAATGATGGTCCCTGTAATAACAACTGAGTGGTTAACTGGAAATTTAAGCATGACATTGGAGATATAGAGAAGTTGGTAAAGCAGATAGGAGAAAGAGGAAGAGGGAGAGTATATGGAGTTTTTGGCACAGGAGAGGTTGAATATGGTGATGAGACTTTTATTTTTCTGGAACTGGAGAGAGAGTGACTGATCTTAGAGCCCTCTGGAACTTAAGGGAGCAGGGCCCTGTTTGAGTTACCATATACGAGGGAGTATCTTGAGCTGGAAGGGTAAAAGGTTTAAGGTAGAACAGATGAAGCCAATGAGGAAGTTCCTAGAGCTTGCCCGCTGTGGGAGTTACAAGATTTACCTTAAAGGGGCCCTGCCATTTAGGGGAAAGGGGTGAGAGGTGTTGGTCTGGGAGAGAGAATAGTACCTGATCCCCTATTTTAATCGGCAGTGGGAATGAATTAATACATGGTTGAGGTAATGAGTAGTCAGTAAAATCCCATAATAGGGACCAAAGATGGGATAACAGCGGAGTAAGCAGGTGATCAGGAAGGGGAGAGGTTTTAGGTGAGAGGCCAGGGGTTAAAACCAGCCACCCATACATGAGTTCAAAAGGCAAGATGGAAAGGGGGCTTTGGGGGAGAGTCCTAAGCCTAAGAAGGGCCAGAGGCAAAAGTTTTACCCAGTTGAGGCGACACTCCTGTGACACCTTAACAAAAACATTTTTTAAGGAATGGTTAATTCATTCTACCGTCCCTGAAGACTGAGGGTAATATGGGATAAGAAAATGCCAGGAAATGTTAAGAGCTTTAGACAAATTTTAGAAATCTGGGAAGTAAACTCTGAGCCATTATCCAACTGAAGAGAGGTTGGGATTCCAAACCGGGGGAATAATTTCTCGGAGAAGAACATTGGAAACTGTCTGGGTCCTCCTGTTAGTGGTGGGAAATGCTTCAATCCAGCCAGACATAGTGTTCACCAAAACCAGGAGATATTTAGCCCCTAGCCTGGTGGGTAGGAAAAGGGAAGCTATGATATTTGGTATTGGAATCTGATTCTGACAGATTTTACAAGAGGCTAAGTAAGAACTTAAGAACTCTAAGTCCTCAGGGGTGGGTGGGAGCTGAGCCTTCACAAAATGAAACAGAGCTTTGCTATTAGGATGAGAGAGCTGATGTAGGTAGGACAGAATTTGCTGGGTGTCAGGGGGTGTCTGTGAGAATGTGGGCTGTACTATATGAACTCCCTGAGGTGATTGAGGTAGATTTGGGTTCTAGAATGCTTGGTTATTTCCCTTGGAAATAATGGAACTGTCAGTCTGATGAGACCGACAGTGAATAATTCCTATAGCTTTGGGGAGATGGGAGGCTTTTTAACAAGACCATAATGTAACCTGAGTTAGTTATGGGTCCTCCTTTTGTCATAAGAAGCCCATGCTCCTTCCAGATAGCTACATGGGACAGAAGGATATGAAAGGCATATTTGGAGTCTGTGTAAACATTTAAAGATTGTCCCTTTGCTAACTGGAAGGCACAGGTAAGGGCTGATTAGTGGTACAGACAGGGAGTGCCTGTGCCTCTACTACCCTAGTATCTGACACTATGGCATAGCCTTCTCTGTGGGTCCCCTTACATAAAAAGGAGCTGCCATCTGTGTACCAGGTGTAAGTGGCCTGGGACAGTTTGCCCTCCTGTATATGTGAGGGGTGGGGCAGTAGATCCTCTAAGGTTTCTATGCAGGAATGAAATGAGGAATAATTAATGTTAGGTTGAGGTAGGAGATTTGAGATATTAAGGGGTAGGCAGGATTGGAAAGTGAGTGTGGCATCTTCTACTAGTGCCACCTGGAAGGAAAGAACTCAGGAAGTGGGTAAGGTTAGTAAGCCTTTGTAAGTTAAGAGATGGGACAGATTGTGGTGGGAGAAGACAGTGGTGGGTGACCCAAAGGTTAGTTCTTTGACTCATAAATAAGAAGCTCAGCAGCCACTAAAGCACATATGCAGGGTGCCCAGCCCCGAGTGGTAAGGTCCAGCTTCTTTGACAGGTATGCTACAGGTGCAAAGGAAGGTCCCAGCTGATGTTCTAGGACCCCAAGGGCATAGCCCTCCTTCTCTGTTACATAGAGGGAGAAAGGATGAGTTAAATCTGGAAGATGAAGAGCTGGAGCCTGGATAAGGGCTTGTTGGAGTCTCTGGAAGGGTTTAGTAATGGGATGGAGAAGGGGCTCATGCAGAGAGCCAAGAGCTGCCTCATATAAGGGGCAGGCAGGAGAAAAAAAGAGGGGATCAGGAATGCAGGAAGCCAGATATTCCTAGGAACGATAAAACCTCTTCTTTTGTGGAAGGAACTGCAAGAGACTGAATTAGCTTTTTTTTCTGTCTAGGGTAATAGCCTTTTGGGTTGGGGTTATAGTTAATCCCAAGTAAATGACCTGAGAGGTAGATAGTTGGGCATTAGAAGGTGAGATTCTATAGCCCCTTTTGGATAAGAAATTTAAAAGAGTGGAGATATCAGTTTTGCTGATCTCCAATGATGGACTACAAGTAAAATATCATCTACATACTGTATGAGTTTAGACTTAGGGAGAGACAGTGAGAGAAGATCAGAAGCTAAAGCCTGGCCAAACAGGTGTGTGCTGTCCCGGAATCCCTGGGGAAGGACAGTCCAGGTGAGCTGTGTGGAGAGGTGAGTGCCAGGGTCAGTACAGGTGAAGGTAAAGATATTGAGATTGAAAGCTGAGAGGAATAGAGAAGAAAGCATCTTTGAGATCTAGAACTGAGAAGTGGGAGGTCCCTGGAGGGATAGTGGAAAGAATTGTGTAAGGGTTAGGCACTACAGGATGAAGAAGGACCACTACAGAGTTAATGAGCAAGAGGTCTTGAACCAGGTGATAGGTTCCATTAGCTTTTTTAACAGCAAGTATAGGGGTGTTAAAAGGAGAAAAGGTGGGATGAAGTAGTTTTTTTTCTTAGAAGGTCAGAGATAATAGGCTTAAGTCACCTAAGGCTCTGGAGAGAGAGGGGGTACTGAGCTTGGGAAATGTACTTAGTATGTTCTTGTAATTGAATAACGATGGGGGAATGGTATTTAGCAACAGAGGGGTTTTGGGTGTCCCAGACTTGGGGGTTCACCTGAGAGGCTGGTAGAGGAAAAGAGCTGGGAGGTTAGGAGGCTAGAAGGAGGAGGAGGGGAGCTTCTGCTGAGTCTGGGGTAAGGTGAATGGGAGGAGCAAATGAAATGGAAGCTCCTACTTTTGCTAAAAATTCTCTTCCCATGAGAGGTACTGGGCAGGTTGGCATGACTAAAAATGAATGGGTGAGATAAATACCTCTAAAAACATAGTTAAGTGGTGGGGTCTGTTGAGGTAGATAAGGCTGTCCCCATACCCCGACAATAGAGAAACTAGGAGAGGTAGGCCCTCAGAATTCCCTCAGTATCGAGTATGTGGCTCCCATGTCCAAGAGAAAGGGGATGGGCCATCCTGATACCGTGATGTTTACCCGTGGCTCCCTGTTAGATGATGGTTGTGGTCGGGTCAAAGGAGCCCAGGCAGCCTCACTCATCCATGGCCAGACCTAGAAGGTCAACTTTGGAATTTTCTGGGTCTGATGTCTCCATGCCACTACATGCATGAGGACAATTGACTGCCCAATGTCCTTCCCCATGGTATCTCGGACAAGGTCTTGTGGGACCAATATGAGGATTAGGGTATGCTCAGGCCCAGTGACCAGTTCTACCACAGTTGAAACATGGACCTGGCAGTTCTAGAGCCCTGGGGGGGGGGGAGCAGCACAGACAACACGGACTGTGCGGTCTGTCACCTCAGCCATGCTTAGCATGTGACAGTGATTGCAGGCTTTGTCATTCCTCGCATGGTACACCTTAAAAGCCAACTCTAAGATTTCTGCCTGTGGGGTCAAGAAACCTTTCTCCAAATGTCTAAGTTTAGCCTTAATGTCAGGGTAGCGCTGAGAAAAAAAAATGGGTCATGAGTAACTATCTGCCTTCCGTGGTTTCTGGATCTAAGTTAGTATACTGTAACAGAGTTTTAGTGAGGCGTTCCAAAAATGCAGAAGGATTTTCCTTTGTATCTTGAATGATCTCTGAGAGCTTATTAAAGTTTACTGGCTTGAGGGCAGCCTTACAGATACCTGCCAGGAGGCAAGTCAAAAACCGGTCCCTAGCTAAAATTCCACCTGTAGTGTTATAGTGAGGTTCCTTCTCGGGGACCGCCTCTGCCCCCACAGGGTGTGTTGCCTGTGTTTGGTGAATATCGTCTGCATATAGTCTGGTCTGCTTCCAAACTTGCCTGCTTTCTTCAGGAAGTAGGTTATTAGATAGGATTATGTAGATATCATGAAAGGTGAGATTATAAAATGGGTATTATATTGGAACTGTTTTGTGAAAGTGGTAGTATTAGATGTATAGGACCCCAGTTTTTGTTCCATATGGGAGAGTTCTGAGACGGAGAAAGGAACATGTACCCTAATCAATCCATCTGCACCAGCCACCTCTCATAATGGGAGAACTGCAGCTGGCTTGGCTTGGTTCGGGTTAGGTTCCATAGCAGCACGTGAGCATGTGAGAGGAGAGGTAAAGGTGGGTGCCAGAGCTGGGTGGCTGCTGCGGCCAGGCACCAGAGAGGAAGGAGGAATCCAACTGTCCCTCTGGGATGCCCCTTCTGGACCCCTGCTGAAGGCTCAAAGTGGTGCCTCATCCACGGGCTCCCAGGCCTTTCAAGACAGTGAAATGTGAGGCTAGCTTGGAACAGGACTGTTGCTGCTCAGGGATTCCTATCTTGAATCCAGGTAGAGCTAGGGATTACCACTAGTAGAGCCAAAGCTGGTGGGGGCAAGGTTGTGGTTAGCTGCCTATCATGACCTGAAAGCTAGGGCAAGCCCAGGGTCAAGGGGTCAAAGCCCTAGTCCCCTTTCCAGACCCCCAGGATTGTCTCTTTGCTCCTGTCCGGTGTTTGTTGTGTGGAAATGTCTGGTGTCTCTTATACCTGTTTGAGGTATTGGCAGAGCAGAGGACAAAGTTAAATTAAGGAAAAAAATTTTTCTAGGACCAGGGAATCAAGGGGGTATATCTGACCTGTTTTAAGGTGGACCCTTCAATTCAGCTCCCTGGAACTCACAAGAATTCTTTGGGTTTGTGAAAACAGAAGTTTTAGACATATACATTGTATAAACAGTAGCATATTTATGTCAGAATGACTGTGACAGATAGTTTTGCACAATGAAAAGTATTTTTAAGACTATGGAAGGCAGCATGAGAGAGAAATTTGATTTGAAATTTGTTTGGTGAGGTTGTTCTTTTAAACTGACAAAACCTCTCAGCTATCAGACTGCATCAGAGATCTTTGAGAAGGATAAAATTTTTACTTGAGTTACTGATTAAAATTGACAGAGAACTTACTTGGTTGGCACCTAGAGCTACTCCTCAAGGTCCTCCATAGTCGCTGAAGGTTGCATTTGCCTTTAGCTGTTTAGTGCAGGGCCTGCCAGGCTCCAGAAGATCCTGTGAGCTAAGAAATCTGTAGGAAGACAAGCTGACCTGAGCAGCTAGGCTGTCAATTCCACATCAGGAGATCTTCAGCTTAGATGAAGTGGAGCTTTGCCCAATGTTTAGCACTTGGCAGTTGCAGTGAATTGTGGGTGGACGTTGTTCTGTGCCCATTTGTCTTCTGTCTTCTTTGGAGGAAGTAGAGTGTTGCTACTAGGAGCCAACCTGTCTCTTTTTGTTATGAAAAGTTTTTTAATAAATGCCATGTTTCCCAGATCTCTGAGTACTTGAGGGCTGTTTATTAGGTATACCTACAGTTTAGAATCTGCCTGGAGAGCTGGGTCTGAGCTTGACCGCATTGGCTCTCAACTTAACAGGTAAGATTTACACTCGTAAAATGACAGAAAGAAGAAAAAACTGCTTGCAATAGAAGGGTAATGGCAGAACTGACAATAGTAGAGAACAGCTTAATATATTTTGCAAGAAACGTAAAAGTATATAACAGTTTAAAAGATGAGACTTATTGTTTTTGTAGTCTGAAATGAGATGTAATGAACAATTATAACATTAAGCATAGGTGCATTTAAGTTACATGTATGATCATACACACAGAGAGAGTGAACAGGAATTGGACAAAGTGGATAGCCCTACCAAAGGCATGACACTGCATAAAACACACATGCAACAGAGTCAGCAAGAGGAATTTAGAGACAAAAACATAAGTAATCCGGGGGACAAGGCAGGGTATACTTAGTAAAGATGGTGGAACTTGGTCACCTGACCTGGCTCTCAGCCAAGGTGACGACGAAGTCACCTGACCCCAACCCCAGTGAAAATGGTGCAGTCACATGTTGTATGGAAAAGTCACAATTTTTGAGATGTAGGGATTACGGCGAGAGAAAAAAAGGAAAAGAAATGGAGAAAAAAGAGAAAGAAGAATCTGTTGAATGCACTGCACAGAATGTACAGTGCTAGTGGGCTGACTGACCCCTGGTCAGTCCAAACATGATTTTAGCTGAGGAAAGCAACCATAGCAGAATGGGGGAGACTCACCGATGGAAGCCGGGAAGCTGGTGGTGGGAGTAGGACAAAGTTCAGGTTAGGATCCCAATCTCTGGAGAGGAACTGGAGTGGGAGAGCCTATCTGAGTCACAGCTCTAAAATGTAATGCTTTTGTCACGAGTTCCCCAGCAGGCAGGGGACAGCGGGTCCCAAAATAGCCAGTCCAGGGCAGGGTGGGTGCCCGAGACCACACGGGCATGTCTCCATGTGGCTGCAGGTCCCAAATGGTTCCAGCCATGTGGCGGCAGTGGTGGGTGGGTGAGAGAGAGGCAGATACACCATGCAGAGTAAAATTGGACATTTATTAGGTGGGTTATTGAGGGGAAGGAAAAAGGGGAGAGGGAGGGAGATGAGAGAGAGAGAGAAAGAAAGAAAAGAGAAAAAAGAGAGAGGGGAGAGGGAAAGAGAGGAGAGTCAGCAGCTGCCTCTCCAAGAGAGGGGGGAACAATGGGGAGAGAGTGAGAGCAAGGCTAAGGCTGGAAGCTGGAAGGGAGTGGGCGTGGCTTGTCTCTTAAAGAGACAGGACAGAACATTACAATTGGAGGGCTGGGTCATTTGACACTCACCATCCCACTTAGCCCCAGGGAGAGTCCAGTGGTTCCGGTTCTGGCCCCACTCTTTCTGCCAGAGAACCCAGCATTGGTGGCGCCATGTAAGGAACTGAAGAATTGCTGATGGGCCAGATGGTCTGCGGGTAAGTGTACCCCCATTGAATATGGGACAGTTCTTTACTAAACAAAATCCTGCTTTGGAACCCAGTTCAGTGAAGCCACCCCTAGACCCCTTTGATAGCTCTCCTTGGTCCTCAAGGGGTCCTTCACCTCCACATCTCCACCCTGCCGCTTTGCTGCGAGGGACCTGCCCTATAGGGGAGACCCTCTGCCCCCAGCTTCAGATCCTGGAGGGAGCATTAGGAGGGGAAGTGCCTACTTTGGGATTCCTAGGGGAGGTAGCTACTTCCGGAGCCACAGAGGGAGGAGTGGCACACCTGTTTCCTGTAAATGTTAACCCAAGTGGTAACCGGCTTAATGCCTGGTACCCTTGGGAAGCCCAAGATCTTAAGGATCTAAAGAAAGCTGTAGCTGAAGTTGGGCTAAATTCACCCTAGGCTGAAGCCATCCTCCAGGGGCTAGCCCATCAATTTTGCATTGTCAGGGACTGGGGAGATATGGCCAGGGCCATGCTTATAGGATCTCTTTTTCTTAAATGGGATGCCTACTTTAGAAGAGAATACTGGGTCCAAGCTGAGCACAACTGGGCAGTTAACCCCACTGCTCCCATCTCTTGGGTTCAGCTGACAAGTTTGCCACAGCCTTCAGCAGGCAGCCACCCCCTCATATCAGGATCAGGTTAGGGCACTAGGTTTAGCAGCTTGGAAGAAGCTTAAGGAGGATCCTACTGAAGCCCCAATGTCAGAGATTGCCCAGAGCCTGGACAAGGACCTCACATCCTTTATAGAAAGGGTTAGCAAAAGCCTTCAGAGAAAGATCCCCCTGGGGAACTTAGAGACTGGTTTGTTTGAATGTTGGTGTGGGGTGGAATGAACGCCGACCATAAACTAGCATGTGTGGGACTTAGGGATCACAGCTTGGGGAAGTGGATCATTGCTTCCTGGGATGTGTGCTTAATGTCTCACCAAGTAAGGAGTATGGCCACCAACATGCAAGCCGTACATAATGAAGAGATGGTAACTTTAATTAATGCCCTACAGCAAGTAATGGGGAAAGCGGATATGTTTTGCATGTGGAAGGGAAGGCCATTTCAAAAGAGAATGTCCTAATAAGGCTAGAGTCAGCCTGCCAGCTCCAGCCAAGTCTGGTGTGCCATGCACCCCACATCCCCAGTGCCAAAAGGAATTCCATAGGGCCAGAAATTGTAGGTCCAAGTTCAGTCTCCAGGGGAAGTCTTTAAACTCCCCCAGGGGCCATCCCTAGTCCCATTAAATAAGGGGGAAAGGGCAGTCAAAGCTCACTGGACAGTGCTTTTGATACCCAGACTAAGACCAAAGATGGCCCTAACAATTGGAGATAGAACCTTAGGTTTCTTATAGACGCTGTGGCTGATCACATGGTCATCAGAAAAGAGGAGGCCCCCCTCTTGGCAGCTGGTCCCAGGACCAACTCTACTTGGTGTAGGTAGGCAATCTACATCATGGGAGACATCACATGGCTGCCCTGGACTGATTCCAATGGTAATCACAGGGAGGTGTGCCCCCTGGTGGTCTCTGGCCTAACTGCCAACCTCCTTGGGCAATACATCCTCAGGGAGGCTGAGGCGTATGTTACCACTGACCATAAGGCTTTTACACTGAAGGATATGAGTTACAATTTAAACAGGGACAAGCAGCCCAACCTAATTCTCGGGTTTACCCCCAAACCTAAGGGCCACTGCTCACTCCCCGGTGCCAAAAATCTAATGGGTACCTGGTGACCCCCTGTGGGTTGAGCAGTGGCCTCTGCCTTCTTTTAAGTTACAACAACTTAATGCCCTGGTTAAACAACAACTATTATTGGGGCATGTCCGGCCATCCATGAGCCCTTGGAATTTCCCTGTTTTTGTTATAAGAAAGGTTAATGGCTCCTGGAGACTCTTACATGACTTAAGAAAAATCAATGAGAAGATGATCCCATTTGGGACCTCCCAGAGGGGACTCCTTGGATACCTGCCATTCCTAACACTTATTACCTAACAATTGTTGATATTAAAGATTGCTTCTTCTCTATCCCATTACATCCAGATGACATGCAGAAGTTTGCATTCTCACTGCCCTCAACTAACTTCAGGGGCCCAGATCAGTGGCTCACAATGGACTATGTTACCCCAGGGGATGGCTAACAGCCTACCCATATGTCAGTATTATATGTTACATATCTTTCCCTCCTTAATGGAACGTCCCAATATTTTATTCTATATTTATATGGATATTATTTCAGGAAGCCCCACTTCATCAGGGCTTTATGACCTCACAGTTAATTGCCTTACCATTCTAAAGGGTAATAACTTCAAGGTGGCTCCAGATGAAATTCAGTCTATCCCTCCCTTTAAAATCTTAGGCTCCGTCTTGTCCCTTGATTAGGTTTCTCCAGTCAAACCCCAATTACACATTTCGGATTCCTATACCCTACCTCAGCTCCAAAAGGTACTAGGAGAAATAAATTGGATGAGGCCATGGATATCTGTTTCCACAGAAGAGCTGGTTCCATTGTTTGAACTCCTAAAGGGCCTTGACTTCTCACCCCAAGTTACTTTATCCTCTCATCATCGACAGATCTTGTGCCAGGTCCAACAGGCCATTGACACGTTGGCCCTGAGGAGCTTTGATCCTGACCTGCCTGTCTTCCTATACATCTTTCCTGGGGAAACCTTGTGCACAGCATTATTAGTACAGGAAGGGGAGCTGATTCATTGGATTCACCTCTTGGTGGGTGGAGTTCCCAGGGTCTATTCTATGACCAATAAGATAGCTGATTGTATCATTAAAGGCAGGGATATTTTGGTTAGGGCATTTGGCACAGAACCTTATTGTTCCATTTTGTTGCCTGAGGTTTTCTGTTCTGCCCAGTCCTGCAGCCATTAAGTCCCAATTAATCACACAGAGGTCTACATTAGTTATAAACTGATTGGTCCATTAGCTCAGGCTTCTCATTAACTAATTCTTATAACTTATATTAGACCATAATTCTTGTCTATGTTAGCCACGTGACTTGGTACCATTTTTGGCAAGGCAGTCACATCTTGCTTCCTCAGTGGCTGGGTCACGACAGCAGACTGCAGAATACTCTTCCCAGAATTCTTCTGTTCTCATTGTCTAACCTCTACTTCCTGCATGGTTGCCCGGCTATACTTCCTGCCTGGATACCGGCCAATCAGGAGTTTATTAAACAAGTACAAGAAACAAATGTTTACAGAGTAAAACCATTGTCCCACAGCACTTCCCCCCTTTGTTTTTAAAGAACAAGAACTCTGAATCTAATATTCTTTGTTGAGCTTTTCTCCTGAACATTATCTATAACAACTTGTGACCAATATTCTAAACAAAAATATCCATAGTCCATTTTTTTGGGAATGTGGGTGTAGTTTATCTAGGGTACTTCCTGCTGATTGGGGGCACCAATAATCTTATGGGAACCTAAAGAAAATTTAGAATTATGATCAAGTCATGACTGGGTAAGGCTTGATTACCTCAGGCAGCAGTCTTGCATCTGTTCTCGATGTAGAACTCAAAACATCTCGGCCATCTGTTCCTACCAGAGATTTCTCAGGTGGTCTTCCTTGATCAAACCTGATTTTTCTTAACTCAGAATGAATCCACAGCCTCTCATTTCCTGTAGAAACAAAAGCAAAACCTCTTCTCCAAAGTAACATACCTTTTGACTTCAATTTTGAAGTCAAGGCATTTACAAAATATTTATGTTTTATTAATCCAGCACATTTATATTCAAATGTCTTTAGCAGCTTTTGCTCCTTCCTCAGCTGTCAAGCAATTCAAAGACAACATAATAATCTACAGTATTTGGACTCTCTGTGTATTTTCCATCTTTACATGGCTTTACTTTAAATTCTATTTCTTTTATTTCTACTTTTAATTTTTGGCTTTTTGAGACAAGGTTTCTCTGTGTATGTTTGGCTATCCTGAAATTCACTCTGTACACCAGGTTGTCCTTGAACCCACAGAGATCTGCTTGCCTCTGCCTCCCAAGTTCTGGGATTAAAGGTGTGTGCCATCATACCTTGAACTCATAGAAGTCTGCCTGCCTCTGTCTCCCAAGTGTTGGGATTAAAGGTGAGTGCCACCACACCCAGGTACTCTTTCTTTCTTTTTTATTTTAAGGACTTTAACCTTTTTTAATTTTCTCTCCCAAGCCTATATATATATATATATATATATATATATATATATTTAAACACACTGTAAACTGTTTAGAAGCTTTTTCTTCTGAAACTATCTTTACTGTATCTCTCTTTTTCTGACCACATGAGTCTTTAATTTGCTAAACAATATGGCTAGAATTAAAGCCATGGCTTTGATGGCTAGATTCAGCCCATTCCTTAGCTTTATGAAATTTCAACCTCATGGCGGAGGTACTGGCTGGAGCCGTGTTTATTGCCCCAACTCTATGGCATTTCAAGGTCCCTGCCACCACTAAAAAGCATGCAGTCAGCTTTTCATCAACACCATTTAAGTGTTCTGTGGCAGGACCTCTTAAAAGAGCTGCAAGGTTTTGCATCTAAAGCTGAGTCAGGAAGCCTCTCTTAAATGAGAGTGCTTGCCTCTAGCAAACAGAGCCCATCTGGTAAAGTGCTGCTATCAAGAACCCATGCTTTACTCTATTCTTTTCTGTCTAGAATTACTTTCCAAGCTCTCTCAAGTTTTCTGTGGATGCAGTTGTCCACACATTGGGCACCATTCTGTTATCTGAGGTTTTCTGTTCCACCTGGTCCTACAGCTGTTAAGTCCCAATTAATCACACAGAGGTCTACATTAGTTATAAACTGATTGGTCCATTAGCTCAGGCTTCTCATTAACTAATTCTTATAACTTACATTAGCACGCAATTCTTGTCTATGTTAGCCACATGGCTTGGTACCTTTTTCGGCGAGACAGTCACATCTTGCTTCCTCAGTGACAGCAGACTGCAGAATCCTCTTCCCAGAATTCTCCTGTTCTCATGGCCTTGCCTCTACTTCCTGCATGGTTGCCCTGCCTATACTTCCTGCTTGGCTACTGGCCAATCAGCATTTTATTAAACAAGTACAAGAAACAAATGTTTACAGGGTAAAATTATTGTCCCACAGCACTGATTTTACCTGGCTTCAGAGAAATAATAGTAGAGTTGCCATAGCCCTTGATGGATTCTCAGGAAAAATTGATTGCCATTATGGCCCTCACAAATGGATGAGCTCCTTTTCTCAACTGGACTGGAGGCCTCCTAAGCTTTTTATGTCTCAACCAAACCCCAATTTTCTTACAGTGTTTATCAATGGGGGGTGCTTGGAGGCCTCCCTTATTGTATTCCCACCTTTCCTACAGGGAGAGGAGCCAATGCCTATAAAATCAATTTCTCATGAGGTGGAGGGACCTGCACAATTTAAAGAATTATTTGTTGTCATTATGGCATTGGATTCCATACCAGAGCCATTCAATCTATTCTCTGATAGCCTCTATGTTGTAACCATTTTGCCCAACCTGGTTGAGGCCCATATTAAACTAGACTCTAGCCCTATATCTCCTCTTATGATTCAAGCTTGCCTTTTACTTAAAGGATTAATCCTATCTTCCTGCAGTATCTTAGAGGTCACCAAAACTTACCTGGATTTCTCTCCAGGGGAAATCAGCTAGCTGACCACCTGGCTTCCATGTCTCATTGCAATACTGCTATGGAAGCCACATATTTCAAACTTTTGACCCACATTAACTGGAAGGGTCTAAAACATAGGTTCCCACAGGTACCACTTAAAGACCTCAAAAAAATTGTTCGGACTTGTAAGTCTTAACAGCCTTTCCTCAAGATTCCTCCCCTCCAAAATGTGGGGAGCAATCCCTGGGGGCTTCACCCCAACCATCTCTGATAGATTGATGTTACACATTATTCTCCATTAAGAAAGCTTAAATACATTTTTCTTTCAGTGGATATCTTCTCCTGAGCCTGTTGGATGTTGGTACATGCCAGAGAAAAATCCAAATATGCCATTAGCCATGTGCTACTTTGCTTTGCCATCCTTGGCTTACCTAGCCAAATTAAACCAGATAATGGCCCATGCTTAATCAATAAGGCCTTTGTAGACTTTCTACAAACCTGGAAAATTTCTCTTTCTACTGGTATCCCATATAATCCAAGGGGACAGGCCATTGTGGAAAGGAACAATCAAACACTAAGTCTCAACTACAAAAGCAAAAAGGGGAGTCCTTACCCCCACATAAGCAATTGAAAAAGGCATTATTGATGCCAAATATTCTAAATTTCTCTAGAGAAGATAAATGTCTATCTCCTTTTCAAAAACATTGGTCTTCCTAAGTTACCTATAGTTCTATTTGGGTCAAATGGAGGGACCCCTTGACTGGGGCCTGGAGAGGACCAGACCCACTCCTCACTACAGGAAGAGGGTTTGTATGTGTCTTCACTCAAAATGAAAAGAGGTCCCTCTGGGTGCCGGCTAGAGATCTTAAATATTTACCCCAACAAGAGGATAATGATAATAATGTTTCCAAGGAGTATCCCACCCCTGAGGAGTGCCTTTCTGCTTCTTCCCCAGAAACAATCGAAGACATGGATGCTGTCGCTTATCCTGATGAGACATAGAAAAGAGATGGCGAGACCTGCAGGACAACCCCCTGTGGACAGACTTTTGTGGATTCTTCCCCTGCTTCCTTCCCCTGCTGGGACCCTTCCTTTTCCTTATTCTCCTTTTTACTATTGGGCCTTGTGTATTGAGTAAGATCACACAATTTATTTATCAAAGATTGGAGGCAATTGAATTACATCAGGTCGAGGTATACTATCATAGGCTGGCCACTCAGGAGTCTGGGGCCCTCATATGATTGTATGACTGGTAATCCTCATATAAATGCCCCTCCTCCACCCTCCAGTTGACCAGTGACAGGTAAGATCTCAGACAGGCTGAAGACAACCTAAGGCAGGTAATAGAGTGGGTTCTTCATAAATGAGATACGTGGTACTCAGTGACTTCTTCATGAATGAGGTACATGGTACTCAGTGACTTCTTCATGAATGAGGTACGTGGTACTCAGTGACTTCTTCATAAATGAGGTACGTGGTCCTCAGTGACTTCTTCATAAATGAGGTACGTGGTCCTCAGTGACTTCTTCATAAATGAGGTACATGGTACTCAGTGACTTCTTCATAAATGAGGTACCTGGTACTCAGTGACAGGTAAGATATCCATGTGGAAGACAACCTAAGACAGGGACCATTTCTTCCGCTGTCATGACAAAAACAAAAGGGGGAGATGTTGAGCCTTATGAGGTCCAAGTGTGAGGCCCAGTGTAACTTCCTGAGCCTGGCTCGAGTTTGGAGACCTGTCTACGGCTACCCAACCTAGACCCGCCAAGACCAGCCACTGCTAGCATGGCAGAATATTATTGGCCCTTATTCCTTACTCCGCCCTATCAGAACCTATATAAGTTCCTGCCTGATACCATTAAACAAGATCCTGCTTCAACAGACTCCCGACTCAGTGGGTGTGTTTCTCCCTGGTGGCCAGAGGGGACAGTTGGGTAGTTTGACACTCACAATCCTGCTCAGCCCCAAGGAGAGTCCAGCGGCTCTGGCTCTGTCCCCCTTTCTGCCAGAGAACCTGGCAGGCAACGTCAAGCAGAAGTTCTGAAAACAGCAATCAGACCTGCCATCACCAACTCAAAGCTTTTTGCAAATGATTGATGGCTCACATGTTACTTAGAAATGAACTGACCATGCCACCCTTTGACAGCCAGGGCCCAGGAGTCCTTTATTATGACACTGTCCTCATCCATCAGCAGTGACTTTCAAGGGCTCTTTTGGCCACAGGACTTGACAATTAAAAGTGAACTCAAAAAACATTACAAGCTGTTCAAATAACCACTGTATCTTGATAGACAGGTGAAGTAACAAAGGTATTCAAACTTCCAGCAGGAAACCTGAATACTAAACCTGGGAGGATTCTGAAAGCCTACCTTAATCCAAGGTTCCTTCTTTATGGGCAAAAAATAGATGTCCCTAAAAGCATCATAAGAAACCACCGGGCTGATGGTGGAGTTAGAGGTCTGTGGAACTTGCTGCAATGGGCTTCTGAATCACCAGGCAGATCTGAGGGTGTCATCATCACCATGGCTACTAGGCTACAATACCATCATGAGCAACATCAGAGGGAAGCTGATCTTTTCCCCCTCCAGATGCAGGAACCAAGGGCCAGAGAGAAAAATTAAACATCCTAGGCTTACATTGCTGAATGAGAACAAAGCCAACATAGCTCTGGAAAAGCCCATGCTTCTCTTTATCATTTAGAATAATGAACTTACTATATCTGCTTCTTACTGTACACCTTGTGAGTTCTCTGCACAGGTGCTCTCTGATCTGTTTTTATCACACACTTCCAGCCCTGGATTATAACGTGATGCTTTACAAACATTTGTTGACAGGCTTCCATGAGTGCAAGCTTCATGCAAACAAGAAGGGCAGCCATCTTTCAACGAGAATATCGTGGCTCCAGATAATATCCAGAACTTCTTAATTGCATTGGATTATTTAGCTTTTGGGATAATTCCATCAGTGTCATTCTTTTTCTTCTTTCAAATAAAAACAATGCAGCCTGAAGAGATTAAATAAATGATGGAGGAACACACAGGAATCGACAGACCTACAGCTCCAATCCAAGGTACTTTACACCACATCTTTTCTTTTTCAAATTAAAAAGAGAATTTCATACAATAATTTTGAGGTTCCCCCCAATTCCTTCCAGATCCTACCCACCTCCCTACCCCCTAACAACTTTCTGTTCACACACACACACACACACACACACACACACACACACACACACACACTAGTCTCTCTTCCCCCCATAAACAACAACAAAATAAAACACACAAAAAACCCTGAAAAAAAGAAAAATGGAAATCAAACTAAACAAACAAAAGACTGAAAGGACAAAATTTCCCAAACAAAGCAAAATGAGTCAAAAATTTGCATAAATATCACTCATTAAATTCATTTTGTATTGATCAACTACTTCTGCATGGGACCTAGTCTGATGTGTGGTTAATTACCCAGTGTGACTCCATTTTTTCTTTTTAAGCAGGTATCAATTGCAGATAGATAAGGTAAGAGCCTGTGTCCACTTTTCCCTCCCAGTCTTGCTGTATTTGGAAGACACTGTTTCCTTGCAGTCAACCATCATCTCTGGCTCTTACAGTCTTCTCATCTCCTTTTATGAATACACCTCTGAGTTTTAAGGAAAGAATTTTGATGAAAGCATCCCATTTAGGACTGAGTGCTCCAAAGTCTCATACTCTACACATTGTCCACTTGGGGTCTGGGTTAGTTCCCATCTTGCAAGAGGAAGATTCCCTGATCTGTGGATATAGTAGTATGTCATTAGAAGTCATTTTGTTGCTATGTTTCTTTAACAGAATAATAGCATTAGTTTTCTGCTGTTGTTTTCTCTAGACCTATGACCTCTTTAGCTTCAGGTTCTTGGTCATTTTAGCAGTGTCAGTTCCTCCATGTCTTAAAAGTTTTATTATCATGGTTAGAGTTAACATAAGATGTTTATTTTTAGGCTGTGGCATATCAGACCTTATTAATCACCACACCTCTTCATCTCCTAACCTGGAATAATGCTTTCACAGGTACAGTTCTCATTGTGTACTTACAGATTACATGGTGGGTAGCCAGACAAGACCCCCAAGTCTATCACTTTGGTCTAATGCCAGGGACTTCTTTTGGCCATGTTGCACAGGCAACAGTATCCCAGCTCTGTAAAAAGTATCTTGTGACTCCTGCAGCTGAGAGTAAGGGTCAGTCTGGTTTGCTAACTACACAGTCTGTTGGGAACGAGTTCTCTCTTATGACACAGATGGGGTTCTGCAATCTCAAGCCCTCTTAGTTTAGTAAAGACTGCAGGAACTGCAATGTGGGCTGCATAGAGGCTGGCTGGTCCCAGCACCAGCCCTTAGATACTTCTTTACTTCCGTTGCAACCTAATCTTTATGCCAAATCAGATGTAGAATTGTCGTTATGAGTGACAAACACCCTTTTTAAATTGATTTCTGTCGAGCTCTACATTTTTCTCTACTCCCCTCCCTGCCTCTCCCCTCCCTCTCCTCCTCAATGTTCCCCCCAGGTCCCCATGCTCCCAATTTACTCAGGAGATCTTGTCTTTTTTACTTCCCATGTAGATCACGTATGTCTCTCTTAGTGTCCTCATTGTTGTCTAGGTTCTCTGGGATTGTGGTTTGTAGGCTGGTTTTCTTTGCTTCATGTTTAAAAACCACCTATAAGTGAGTACATGTGATAATTGTCTTTCTGGGTCTGGGTTACCTCACTCAAAATAATGTTTTCTAGTTCCATCCATTTTCCTGCAAAATTCAAGATGTCATTATTTTTTTCTGCTGTGTAGTACTTCTTTATGTAAATGTATCCTTTGTGTAAATGTATCACTTTTTCCTTATCCATTCTACGGTCAAGGGGCACTTAGATTGTTTCCAGGTTCTGGCTATGACAAACAATGCTGCTATGAACATAGTTGAGCACATATCCTTGTGGCACGATTGAGCATCCTTTCGATATATACCCAAAAATGGTATTACTGGGTCTTGAGGAAGGTTGTTTCCTAATTTTCTGAGAAATTACCACACTGACATTTAAAGGGGCTGTACCAGCTTGCATTCCCACCAAAAATGCAAAAGTGTTTCCTTTTCCCCACAACCTCTCCAGCAAAAGTTGTCATCAGTGTTTTTGATCTTGGCCATTCTTACAAGTGTAAGATGGAATCTCAGAGTTGTTTTTATTTGCATTTCTCTGATGACTAAGGATGTTGAACATTTTTTAAGTGTCTTTCAGCTATTTTAGATTCCTCTGTTGAGAGTTCTCTGTTTAGGTCTGTACTCCATTTTTTTTATTGGATTATGTGATCTTTTGGTGTCCAATTTCTTGAGTTCTTTGTATATTTTGGAGATCAGACCTCTGTCTGATGTGGGGTTAGTGAATATCTTTTCCCATTCTGTAGGCTGCCATTTTGTCTTGTTGACCGTGTCCTTTGCTTTACAGAAGTTTTTCAGTTTCAGGAGATCCCACTTATTAATTGTTTCTCTCAGTGTCTGTGCTGCTGGGATTATACTTAGGAAGTGGTCGCCTGTGCCAATGTGTTCAAGTGTACTTCCCACTTTCTCTTCTATAAGGTTCAGTGTGGCTGGCTTTATGTTGAGGTCTTTGATCCATTTGGACTTGAGTTTTGTGCATGGTGATAGATGGGGTCTATTTTCATTCTTCTACATGTTGGTAACCAGTTATGCCATCACCATTTGTTAACTATGCTTTCTTTTTTCCATTTGATATTTTTTGCTTCTTTGTCAAAAATCAGGTGTTCGAAGGTATGTGGATTAATATCAGGGTCTTCGATTTGGTTCCATTCGTCCTCCTGTCTGTTCTTATGCCAGTACCAGGCTGTTTTCAGTACTGTAGCTCTGTCGTAGAGTTTGAAGGAGTGACAACACCTTTATCTTTGATTGCTCCCCTGCTCATGTACCCTCTAGGTCATCCTCTTTATCCTCCCTAGAATGCCTTGGCCTAGGACCCATGTTTTCAGAGTCCATACAAATCATCTCCCCATCATCTTAAAAGGCCTTTGTTCCTGACTGCTGACATCACTGATCCTTTTTCTCTTAACCTGCTTTTCTACCTAACTTCCCTTCACTCTTGTTTACTGTCTCCATAAATGCCATGGCTTGACTTCTCTCTGTCACAGGAATCTACTCCACCTGAAGTGCCTCCTGGAATTTCCCATTTTGATCTCCCTGACCATATTATCTGCTCTACTGAACGGCAATGCTATGTGCTAAAATCCAACGGAGACAAGAGATGGAAGAGTCTGTGGATGTTTCTCATTGCCTGGCTCTGCTGAGGTTTTGAGGAGCAGAATAATGGTGATGATGAGGAGGAGGAGAAACAGAGTGGGAACCAGTAAAGAGACAAGATGGGCAAGTGTCTCTCCAACAGCCACGGTCCAGATATAGCCTGCCTGGTCCTTTACCTGCAGGGATGAGCAGGTGAGGGCAGGTTTGACTGCAAGTCTCTGAAAAGACGTGGATACTGTGGTCTTTGAAACCTTGATCCTGACCATCTAAAATGGATGCATGGTGCAGGAACTGTGTGAACAACCTGGTTTGAGTGGGTACAGGAAAGAGGGAGAGACAAAGGGAGAAAGAGAGGAGGTCTTGAACTAGGAACCCCACTCTGTGTTTGTTCCCAGTCCTGAAGTCACCTTCCCTATAAAAGCAAATGATAATTTTATGACAGATTAAGCCTTCTGAATTTCGTAGTCAGACTTATATATTGAGTCAATAAATATCTAGCAAGCTGCGTCTAACCTGGTGTTTTGTAGCTTTGTAACAAATACATATTCAATCCCAGGAAAAAGCAAATCTAATAATGACACTAAACACTAAAAATGAGGACTCAGAAACCTACTATCAGATATTGTGATTTGAATCTGAGATGTCCTGCCTAGCCTTCTGGCTAGTGATGCTGTTTGGGGAGACTGGAACCATTAGGTTTGGAGTGTCTGGCAGAAGTCATTTACTAGACATGGGCCTTTGAATAGTATAGCCCAGCCCCCAGTTCCTATCCCCACTCTCTGCTCCACATTGGTATAAGAATGTGGTCAGTCAATATGCCGTGCTCTCACCAACACACACTGTGCAGCTCTGCCAAATCCTTCTAACTATGACAGACTGTACTCTTCCAAAAGCATGAGCCAAGATAAACCCTCTCTCCACTATTTCTGGCAAGTGTTTTGGTCACCATGATGGAAAGGCAACTAATACAGAGGTTGAGATGAATTCCCATAAACCTTAAGGCTTTTAAAATTGAACTTAAAAAAAAAACTGAAAAGAACAGAGGGGCATCTTGGCTGTCATAAAAAATTAAAGCAGTTGACATATGTGAAAGTAAACAGAAAAAGTCTTTCTTATATCACATGATCCACCCAACTCTGCAGTCCAGTGCAGAAGTGCAGAAGCCCTGCCTGGCCCTGGGATCTCACCTCCCTAGGGTGGAGGGATATTGAAGAAACCAGAGAGACACCCTCCCACATTTCAAAGCATCGGCCTGAAGGCTCACCTCTGATATCTCTGGCCTCAGTTTTCAACAAAAACATCAAGAGGGGATTGTGGAAGAGTTGTCATGATGGTTGTTCTTGACGTCAATTTGACAAGATCTAGAAACAAGACTCTGAACATATCCGTAAAGGACTATCTAGACCTAGCTAATTGTGACATGAAAACCACCCTACATGTGGGTGGCACCATTCCAAAGGTTGGGCTCTCGGGATGCATAAAAGGAGGACGTTAAGTAAATGCAAGCATTCATCACTCTATGCTTGGTTGTAATGTGATCACCCAGCCTCTCACTTTGACCACTGTGGTAGAGAGTGTCCCCTCAGACTGAGAGTCAAAATAAACCCTTCCTTAGGTTGCTTTTTGTCCAGTGTTTTGTCACAGCAATAAGAGAAGTAGTGCATACAGGGCTTTTCCCTCAGGCTGTGCGCTCCATTTGACTGTTCTGTGGAATCAAATCTCAGCAATGTAAGGGATCAGATCACATTCTCTCCAAGCACATCCTCATCTTGGAACAAACTACTCCAAGCTATTTTCTAGTCAATAAAGAGAAAAGGTAAAATAAAAAAAAACCTCCTTCTTCCTTTAAATTATACTCTATAGCAGAAGAAGCAACTGAACAATGTGCTATTAAATAGCCTTGCCAGCCTGAAGTCAAAATCCCAGATTTTATTTTTCTTTTGTTTTCTGGCCCCCTTCAACCACCCCTCAAAAAACATGTTTTACAAATAATCTTTTTCCAATTTGATGAAAAACTGCATAAAAACAAAACAAAACACCGATCACCTACTTCACTTCTGATGAGAACGGCCAAATACATTGGGTCAATGCACTGTAACAACCGTTCTTCTAAAAATGCTTGCTCCTGCCTGTAGGGGAACGTGGTACAGTAGTGGTGTTGGGATATCCTGACTTATCGGGAAGCCAGGATATACTCAGAACTGTAATAGGACAGCTCTGGAGGCTGGAGCTGCAATGGGACAGCTCAGCCCTGGAGGGAAAGGTGTCCTGACTATCAGGAAGCCAGGCTACCTGAAGCTGGGGTGGGGTGGGGTAGGGTGAGGAGTGATCTCCTGCAGGATATAAGGATACTGCTCCTCTCCTGGAGAATTGCTACAAATGAGTTCTTCTCTGTTCCCTTACGGGGGTGTCCTAGCAGAGCTATAGGATTCTTCTCTGGCCCAATATGGTTCTTCTGCTAACACTCTGCTAAAGGGAAGCCCCCTGCAGAAATGTAGCAATCTCTTCCAGCTCTGGTGAAAAGTTGTTACTTTTCCTCCACTGGCCTAGCTCAGCCCTCTTAAGGAGTGTCCTAGCAAGGTTCTTCTGGTCTGTTCTGCTTTGCTGAGGTCCACTAGGGAGCATCTCAGCAAGGTTTTTCAGCTCAGTCCCCCAAGGGACATCCCAGCCAGGTTCTTCTGATCTGCACTGGCGAATGAAGGTTGTCACTCAAGACTTTTGAGAAAAAGATTTATTTGGGAAGGAGGAGTCCAGGAGGGTAGCTGCCTCTACCTGGAGGGATTAATGGCAGTTCTTAACTGAAGGAGTGGAGAGGTTTATATCCGGCTTCTTAGGGGTGAAGTTTTCCCAGGGAGAAGGGGGATTGGTTAATTTTTCCCTGCTCAGGGATTGGTCAGTTCAGCTGGTCAGAGGCAGAGAAGGCTCTGACTTCATGGCCAAACTGTGTTTCTTTCACTGGTCCTTTTTAGCTTTTTAATTCTAATCTTAGGACCAGGACATATTTCTTTCACTGGCTCTGATTCTAGGGACAAAGTGTGTTTCTTTGACACTGGTTTCAGAGCCAGGGTACATGTCTTTAGTTCTGAGGGATGTTTCTCTCCCTGGCCCAGGTCTCAAATACAGGGTGTGTTTCTTTCTCTGACTCTGGGTTCAGAGTCAGGGTGCTCAGTGATTGGTAGGTTTTCTGCTCCAGGTGTCCTTTTTACCCTACACTGCCTGTCTTCCTTTGTCAGACCAAGAGCACAGAAATTGCTTTCATTGCTCAAGAGGATTATTAAAGCAATCAGTATTGTCTGAATCTTTATTGTTTGCTTGTTTTTGTTGTTATTTGTATCTTGTAGCCCACGCTGGGCAGGAATTTATTATGGAACCCAGGTTGGTCTTAAATTCATTATCTTCCTTTCTCAGCCTTCCAAAGTGCAGGGATTACAGACATGCCCACCCTCCCTGCCATAGAATCATTTTTTAATCAAAAAAGATGCATAAATCACCAGTTAGAAAATTCATGACATCAAAACTTTTGCTTGAAACCTACAACCAGATGTGACCACCTCTAACTCCAACTCCAGGGTAGCACAATGCCCTCTTCTGGCTTCCAGGGCATTAGCACACACCTATGTATGCACACATACTTTCTGTCAAAAATAAAGTACATCCGTATCAACTAAATTATAATGACTGTAACCTATTTAATTATGATTTAATTTAAGACAAGGGGTATAAATGTTTCCATTGTGTAACTCTGACTCTGAAGACACATGGTAGAAGATTATATAATATATATGAATTTATGAATATGTACTAAAATATGAACTAAAGTACTATTATAGTTTGGGATGCTGGAAGTTACTTGGTCCTTCTTTACTCTATCCTACGTCTACAGGTCCTTGCTTTAATGTGCCTGACTAGTTAGTTTACCTGTGTGTACTTATGTATAATTTTGTGTTTATCACTTGACTACAACTAAATTAAAATAAAATTTATATAACTGTTAGACTGTCTTAGTTTCTTTTACTGTTGTTGTAATAAAATATCCTGGGGGAGGGGAAATCAAGTTAAAGGAGAAAGCTTTTATTCTGTCTCACAGTTGCAGGAATATCCCATCAACAGCGGGGAAGTTAAGATGGAGGGAGCTTAGAGTGGCTGGAAAGATCCCGCCCATATTAGGAAGCAGAGAGCAATGGATGCATTCTGTAGTACAGCTCCCTTTTTCCACTTACACACTCTGGGATCCCAGCCACAAGGTATAGACTTCCAACTTACAATGGTACAAAGTAAACATACTTTCCCCAAAAGAGGAGAATAAGGGCATAAGACAATAATACCAAAACAAAACCAAAAGCCAGCAGGGCAAATGCCAAATCCTGAAGCTCTGTGTCTTTAATCTGGGCTGCATAATATGATCTGGGCCCCGAAGGCCTCAGACAGTCCCATTGTTTTTAGCCTCATCGCCTAAGTAAGCAGAGCATCCCTCTCAGGTGTAGGCCAGCAACAGTCCACATCTTCATCTCTCCACAGCAAACGGCCCATGGCCCTGGCATCTTCAGTATGCTAGGGTCATGACTGCAACTGGCTTGCCATACTTGCCATCAATATACCTCTTGGCATCTCTCTACAAGAACTCTGACCACACCACACAGTGCCAGGCCTCTGGGGCTTTGCATGGTTTCCTCAGTATTACACATTTCACTCCTTCAAAACCAGTACCACATAGCCAATGCTGATCTTAGTTAGCTTTGTCTTCCTGTAATAAAATGCCATGACCAAAATTCACTTGAGTTGGAAAGAATTTATCTTACTTATATTTTCACATCACAGTCCACTACCAAAGGAAGTTAGAGTAGGAACTCAAGGCAAGAACCTGGATGTGGGAATTGAAGTAGAGGCCATGGGGGATGCTGCTTACTAGCTTGCTAGCGTATTGCTCAACCTGCTTTCTTATAGCACCCAGGACCACCAGTCCAGGGGAGACACCACTCACAATGAGCTGAGACCTCTCACATCAACCACTGATTAGAAAATACACAATGGACTTGCCTACAGACTTCTCTTATGGAGGCATTTCTCAATTTAATGTCCATCTTTCCAAATGACTAGTTTGTGTGACGTTGATACTAAACTAGCTAGTTCGATGTTTATGACTTTGCGAAATCCTGCTTCCTGCTTGAGATGTATCCCAGTCCATTAGATCTCCATTGTATCTGCTTAAGTGAGCAAACTTGGAGGGAATACTTTCTTACTGCTCCTGTGGCATGCAGGAGGTTCTCTACAGTGATGCTGATCTCCTTCTTCAGCACCAACCTGGATGCTTTCTGATCCTGAAATATTCTCTGCCATGCAAACCAGTGTATTGTTTGCAAGTTCAAATTCATTCAACTCCCTGGACAGGCAGAATATAGCCTAATTCTTGTTCAAAATATCAAATAACCTCTATCCAAGTTCCTGATGAAATTCTTGTGCCTGCCCAAACCTTCTGAACCAGGCTTCCACTGTCCATGTTTCCCTCCGCACCCTTGCCTTCCGAGCTCCCACTGGGTGGCTCCTTAAGCTGTATCCACAACATTCACCAGCCTTTCTAGCCCAAAGTTCCAACTCTTCCACATTCCTTCACCCCCATCCCCCTGCAAACCCCTAAAAGTTTAAAATCCACATTGTTAGGTTTACCTCAGCATCAGTCCCACTCCTCTGCACCATTTTCTGTCCTGATTTCATTTCTGTTATGGTGATGAGGTGTCCTGACATAAAGCAACTTAGAGGAGACAAAGGCTTCTTATTGTGAATTAATTATCAAGAGGACCTTCCTGATCCTGGAAGTTAGTAGCCTTGGAAAAAAATTTTCCCAGGATCAATACACAGAGGCTACCACAACTGCTACCTGAAGTTGGCAATTTGAACTAGGCAGTATTGCCTATATGATGCTGATTTTTCAGTCATGAAGAGACACAAGATTGAGGGGTACATAGAGTTTTGGTTCACAGTTTCAGAGAGTTACCAAGACCAAGCAATGGTTGGAATCACTACAAAAAAATCTTAATAGGCCATAGCATGAGCTGTGGAGGTGAAATCCAAACTGCAATTGAAAGCCCAGGATGTTGGAGAGGCCAGAACCATGTGGCATCTGTGGAAGAAAATGACATTCTCAACAGAGCGCCTTTATGTGCTTTGAGTAAAAAGCTGGAGGGGCAGGACTACCTAAGCTCTCAGGAACTCAGATTAGTCCATCAGGATCCCAGGTGCCGACACAGAGCTGCAGGATTTGCTGTTTGTCCTATTAATTTTCTGGCTTCCTTTGTCCAATATCTGCTTGCTATGCTTCCATTTTTCCTTCAGAATGGAAATGTTTACTCCGTGCTAACATATGTTGTAAGGATGTAACTTTTGGGGGCCTCACAGTTAAGAGATTTACCCTGAGTCTCAGAAGAGACTTTGGACTTAGAACAGTCTTACCACTGCTAAAGACTATAGGAGCTTTGGAATTTGGAATGAATGTGTTTTGTGTAATGAGATGTCCGTGAGTCTATGGATGTCAGTGGTAAGACATTGTGGTTTTAATGTGAAATAGTTCCCAAAGGATCGTGTGTTTAAATACTTGGTCCCCAGGTAGAAGTGGTAGAACCTTGCTGCAGGAAGTAGGTCATAGAGCAGGAGGTGAGGCTTGATGTTTTATAGCCTGACTTTACTTCCTGTCCCCTCTCTGCTTTCTGACTGCTGATGTGATGTGATCGCTTGGCCTCCCACTTCTACCACCATGCCTTCCTTGTTATGATGGAATGTATTTCCTGAAACTGTAAAGAAGAACAGCCACCTTCCCCTTCAAATTGTTTCTTGTCAGGTATTGGTCACAACAAGGAGAAAAATTCAGAGGAATAGTAGAGGGCTCCTCTGCAACACAAATCAACTGAAGAAAGTCCCCCAAAAGGTAGTGTATACACACACACACACACACACACACACACACACACACACACACACACGACATTTATAGGAATGGATACTGGCTCCTTTCCTAACTCCAAGTTCACTGAGCTACAGAGACCCACAGCTCACCGGGGCACACCCTAGGCAGTCCTAGGCTGATGTGGGATTCCCCTCTGTGTGCTGTGAAAACCACTGATTAATAAAGAAACTGCTTTGGACCTATAGCAAGGTAGAACTTAGTTAGGTGGGGAAACTAAGCTGAATGCTGGGAGAAAGGAGTTAGAGTCAGAGAGAAGCCATGGAGCCGCTACTAGAGACAGACATGCTGAAACCTTGCCAGTAGGCCACGAGCCTTGTGGTAAAATATGAAATAATGGAAACGGGTTAAATTAAGATGTAAAATCTAGTCAATAAGACGTTTGAGCTAATAGGCCAAGCAGTGATTTAATTAATACAGTTTCTGTGTGGTTATTTCGGGAGTCTGGCAGGCCAGGAAATGAACAAGCAGCCTTCTACTACACTGGGAACTGGGTGATTCTGAAGGGTTTTAGAGCCCTTTTGATACTATTTCACCAAAGAAGGCTGCCTTCTTTGGGGAAAGGATACTCAACAAATAGCTTAAGAATACAGTGAGGGTTACCAGAGGCCAGCCAGCAGGACACCTACATAAGGAAGCCCTCGGAGGCAGGTCTAACAATAGCTTGTCTGCCATAAGAGAAGAGAGAAAGCCAACCATCTGAGATTCAATGGGTCTACAAAGGGCATCCACTAAATAAAAATAATTCACCTATCCACCTCTGCTTCAAGAGGAAGGGATGGTTGGAGAATGAGTGTTCTGTTTCCCATTGCATGTTTTTGAGCCCTAGGTCAGGTCTAAGACTGGGAGATGAGAAGAACTTTCAACTGGATTTGAGGTTTAAGTTTTCAGTTGAACTTGTCTGAACTATTTTGTTCAGTGCCTGCAAGTGACCAAAAAGCTATTATGTCTGCTCAAGCCAGTCTTCAGGGGTGAATCAGAGGGACTGTATGTAACAAGGTGAATAGCAGTAATGGAAGAAAGAATCAAAGAGCCTCATGTTTTAAGTTCAGCTCATTTGATAAAGCAGTGTGTATATGTCACTTTTTCTATATCCACAAAGTCTTCTGGAGAGACACAAAAGAAAATAAGAATATATTTGCAGGTAGAAGGGATAAATGAAAAAGACTCCCACTGTTCCATTTTTATTGTCCCATATTATCTGAGTAGTTCATTAAATATCTTGTATCACTTTTACAATTTAAAGAACCACTTTTATAAAAATGTAGATGTAAAACCACAGCACAAGCCAGAATCCTGTAGCCTTTTTTTTTCCAGTTAGCAAAGTTGTAGAAGGATTAGTTTGGTAACATGATATCTGCATAGGTTGCAATGTCCTGATATGTGGTGTCTGCCTATTGCTTTTGGTGTAAATAAACTCACCACAGTTGATTTCAAGATGCCTGCAGCTAAATAACTAGCTCACAAAATTCCTTGATATTTAGTACTTTACAATGGGTGGGCAAATTTTCGGATGTTTAATTATTGGTTTAAACTGGTACCAGTGGAGCAGAGTAGCGCCTTGTACAAGGCAGTGACTGGTGTCCTTCCCTGTCAATTCATAGCCAGACTTCAGCCTACCACCAGCTGACAATCAGCCTCTCTTCCTTGGAGTAACATAGGGGCACCAGTGTGAAAAACAGAATGCCAGGGCATTCTGGCAGGCCCCTGCAAGTTCACTTAGGGCCAAATGGAAAGGCCTAGAGAGAGTTGACAAGACAGAGATAGGCGGAAGCACGTGTCAAAAGAGATGGGATCAGTGCAAAACTAAACCTTGGACATCAGTGAACTTTGGCAACTGGAAATTTCTCCCACTGGAAGATAAGAGAAAGTGGGGCAGCCACAAAGTAGAACACTCTAGCCCAGCACGCGGCATCTAATAGTGGGGCGGCCGTCCTAACAGCTGCAGGTGATTGTTTGTGCTGCCGCAACATGTTTGCACCGACCCTTTCATTTCTTCCTCCCAGCAGTCTTGCTACTTCCATTATTTCCACTCCTTTGCAGAAACTGAGCAGGTAGGTGAGATGAGAAGACTATCAGTCTAGCTACCACTGAAATCAAGAATCTACCTGATATTTTAGTGTAGATTTTTTTTCCAACGGTTTTACTAAATCTTGCCTGATAATGAGGCAACTTTCTTCATGGTAAACCAACAGTCACTGTTGCGACCGCCTCGTCCAGCAAGGAAGACCCAACACGAAGCTCTTCTTCAGACCGCTTTATTCAGGAACCTTGATACAGCTTCTTTTTTTCTCTCCCCCCTCAGGCACTGAGACCCGACCCTGATATAGGTTCAATCCTCCTACCCTGGTCCGCCACGTGGGTCCTCCTCATAGGTACACGACATCTCGCCACAGACCATGATCAAGCATTATACCATATTAGGAGTTGTTTACCGATCCTCGTCCCGCCATCGGGAGGGCGCGGACAGGACATGGGCGCCATCTTTAAGGCGCAGTCTGAAAACGGCTCAAGCGGCTCCCCACAAGTCACCACTGGGTGTTGCAGTCTAGCCTCAACATCAGGTCCAGTTGTCTTCCTTCTAGCTACATTCAAGAATCCTGGTTGTTCATGCTGCCCAAGGCTGAGCAGAGTAATGGCGCCTTGTAAATTAGCTTTGTGAGCTTTATGTGCATTATTGTCTCTGCCCTAGTCTCGAATCTCACTAACAAAAGTAGAGAAGCAAACCAACCAATCCCACACATTTTCTCTATCTGTGCAGACACTTAGAAAGTCTGGGGAGTGTGAATCTTATTTATGTAACTGTCATTCCATAAATATGTCCTATGTGCCAGGCACTATTTTGAAAGGGGCTGGGATACAGATTTTCATTAAAAAGTTAAATTCTAGACTGTCAAGGCTAGTTGTGCCAGTGTGGTGACCGCAGCTCTGATACCCAGAATCCGCGTAAATGCCAGATGAGCCTGGTAGCCCACCTATAATTCCAACACGTGGTAAACAAAGACGGGATCCTCGGAACAATCTGGCTATTCAGACTAGCTGTATTGGTGAGCTCTGGGTGCAACCTGGAGATTCTGCCGCAATGAATAAGCCTAATATTGATGGAGGAAGGCTTCTAACATCAACCTCGGACTTCTACATGCACCCACAAATCCATGTGTGCCCACATGTCTGTGAGCATCCATATATGCATGCACACTTGCCACACATACTCGTGTAAAGGTAAGTTCTTCAGAAACTGAGAAATGGAAGAAGCTGGTGGAGAGAATATTAATTTCACATATAATGAGTGACTATTATTTGCTGGTCATTTCACAAAGTGTAGGAACAGCACCTAACAATCATACATAACAAAAAAGGAAAACCTTGCACCAGCCTGACCTGTGCTAGGTTCATAGCTCTGTCACTGTGTAACTGTCACTGGCCACCCAAGAACCATTATTCTTATTAGAGATAATGCCAAATTATTTGCCCAGCCTATGAGAAGAGTACAGTATAGTGCTGTTATAAACAGACAGCTGTGCTTTTTGTGAAGAAATGGCCTATTCCCCAAATTCCACACCATTGTTCAGGAATTGGACTGTCCTGTGCGGCTACCTCAGTGGGGTCCAGGCATTATTCATTTCCTGGGAGGTGGCACAGGAGTACCATTTCTATATCTCAGCAATATTCACACACTGCACAGGTCTAAGCACCTGGAATATCCAGAGCCCCTAGGAAAAGGGAGGCAAGAAGAGGCTGTCTCCATCAGCTGCAGCAAACATAGTACTGTCCCCCCAACCTCCTCATGCCTCTGCTCAGCACCCCCGACCTCAGAATGCTGAGCTTCATTCATGATGTCCAGGTCTTCTCATTATAGCCCTCTGACTTGGCTCCAAGGGAAAGGCTTAAACTTTTCCAGGGTCTTTGCCCACTTTACAAAGAGTTATGACTTCCTCGTCCTTGTTCTCAGGAAGGCAGTACTAGAGAATATTTGCTAACCATGCATTTCAAGGACCTGTGGAATCTGTCTTGATGCCTCAACTCACGGAGAGCAGAAAGTTCTCTAGCAGAAGTAGCTAAACATAGCCAAGTTCTAAACAATGGCATATGAGAAGTCTGATAAGAGTGTTCTAGAAAATCCTTTGCCTTCCTCATAAACAGAGGTACTTTCTTCTGTTCCCTCTGTGTACATAGAAGAGAGTTGATTCTTGGAGCATAACAGCAGTCTTGTGACTGTGGACAGCAGCCCTGAGAATGAGAAGTCGCTGAGTGATAGGGCGTCCTTGACGATGCTGTTGGAGGGACACAGGGGCTGCTCATCTCCAAACACCTGCCCACCATTGTCTTCAAAAGCCAGTGTTAGGTGAGTTCTCTATTTCTTGCAACTGAACGCACTTAAAGCAGGTTAAACTGGATAGGCCAGTGATTGAAACCTCGATTATTAGAAAATAGGCTCATAGGCAGAATTGGCCAACTTGATCCAGTTGCTCTGGATTTTCCTGGTTTTAGAACAAAAATCCAATATCCTGAGAAATCCTTCAATCTAAAGTAAAGACAGGTGGTTGTGCATCCCTTCAATGATGAAAATTCTAATCTAAGGAAGAGAGAGGCTTGCCCCCAGACAAAATAGGGAGTGACCAAACAAGCCTGGTCATAGTCCAGACTCGTGACACTTAACTAAATTCAAGACTTTTCAGCAATACTAACCCCGCTTTAATCTGTTGTCCTTCTCCAGGAAACAAAGTTACCAGTTTCAAGTTGCAGTCTGTGACCCGTGTGTCTTCTGATTAATACCTATTCATTGTGGCATATTCAGCATGGCTGTACTTGCAAAGACCAAAGCTAGAGGAAGCGAAATCACCTCTGGCCTTCCACAACAGCTAGAAGACGTGTAGTCCTTAGTCATGGGACACAGTGCTTGATGATCACTGGTTCTGGAAAACTCGTTAAGATAGGTTAGTAGTAACCACAGGTAATGGCACCAGACATCAGGCATCTGCTTTTCTTGATTTCAAATTTTAAAAGGGTGCTGGGAGCTGACTGTGAGTTGAACGTTGTAGCCAATGTTTTTCAAGTGTCTTTCTGAAGTATGAATAGTCATCATGTTAGTTGCTCTCCCCACTGCTGTGAAGATACCTGACACTTTGTGTTGTGGCATATTAGGTTAAGATGTGTTGCATTCATTTATGCTGTGGAATATTTGTTTAATGATGCAAAGAAGTGCTGCATTCTTTTATGTTGCATTTGTTTAAATCTGTAAAACTGTGTTACTGCCTAAAACACCTGATTGGTCTAGTAAAGAGCTGAATGGCCAATAGCTAGGTGGAGAGAGAAATAGGTGGGACTGACAGACAGAAAGAACAAATAGGAGACGAAATCTAGGCTTGAGAGAAGAGGGAGGAGCAAGAAAAGGAGAAGGATAGGAGAATGCGGGGGGCCAGCCACACAGCCATATAGCCAGTCACGGAGAAAGAAAGAAAGAAAGAAAGAAAGAAAGAAAGAAAGAAAGAAAGAAAGAAAGAAAGAAAGAAAGAAAGAAAGAAAGGAAGGAAGGAAAGAAAGAGTAAAGGTAAAAAACCCAAATGAAAAATGTAGTTAAAGAGACACAGGATTAAAGTTAGAAAAGCTGGCTAGAAACAAGGCACACTAAGGCCAGGCATTTATTTGGGAGCTAGATGGGCCCCCACCCAAAAACAAAAAGCAAAAACAAGCAAAAATACAAAACAAAAAATAAACAACTACAACTCTGTCTACATTCTGGTTGGATCTGGGCCTCGTGGTTTCAGAGCAGCCTACAAGCATTTATTTTCTTTCCTCAATATGTGGACAAAGATTAAGCCAGGGATTAAGCACTCTTGTTCCATAGCATGACATGGGATCAAAAGATATGTCTTGCAGCTCAGATAGCTCCTGCATCTGGAAGGCCTCCTACTGCTTTCTCTTCCACAGCCTTCACATCCAATTCTTTCACTGCAAACTTGTGTGAGATAGTAAGTCACAATACTAACACACACTCTAGAGTGTATGCTAAGTCAATTATTTACTAATGACCCTGATTAAATGTTCACAGGGTATAATGGCTATTCTTGGTTGTCAACTTGACTACATCAAATTAACTAAAATCCCATGGGCACAACACCTGTGAAGGGATTTTTCTTGATTGGATCACTTGAGGTGGGAAGACCCACTATAAATCTGAACCACACCTTCTCGTGGCAGCCTTTATAAAGAACACAGAAGAAGCCTGCACTTGCCTGTTTGCCCTAATTCTCACTGGCAAGTACATCTATTCTGCTGCTGAGGTATTCCTTCACTGATATAAGAGCCTACTTCTTCAGGATTTCGACATATACCAAAGACCAGCTGAGCCTTCCAGCCTCATGGGCTGAACATCCAATGGATTAAGAATCTATTGGTTCTGTTGGGAGACAGCCATTATTGGACTAGCTGGACTATAACCTATAAATCTCCTTTTTATATCTGCATATATATTTATCCCATAAGTTCTGTTATTCCAAAGAACCCTGACTAATACTAGGGGATAAATGATATTAAGCTGCAGGTCTGTCAGAAAGTTCTCACAAGTAGATAACTCTGAGGTTTCTGAGCGGGTTTTGTAGATAATGCATTGGTTTCCCCGGGATGAAACACTACTGGGGTTAAATTCCTCAGACTTTGCTGATTTACTACTGAGAGCTGCACAGAGTGCGATAAACTCCTCCTATTAGTGGGCAGACTCTCCAGGTGACAGGCTACCTCCGAAATAAGGTTACCAGAAACAGGTAACCCTTTCATGTCATCTGTGGTGGTTTGAATGAGAATGGCCCCCATAGGCTCATATATTTGAGTGTCTAGTAACCAGGGAGTGGGACTGTTTGGCAAGAATTAGGTGGTGTGACCTTGGAGGAAGTGTATCACTGGGAGTGGACTTTCAGGTTTCAAAAGTCCATGCCAGGCACAGTGTCTTTCTCTTGATCTTCAATTTGCAGGTCATACGTAAGCTCTCTGCTTCTTCTCCAGCACCATAACTGCCTGCCTTCTGCCATGTTCCACACCATGATAATAATGGACTAACACTCTGAAACTAATCAAGCCCCCCCCATTCAATGTTTCTTCTATAAATTTCCTTGGCCATGGTGTCTCTTCATGGCAGTAGAACAGTAACTACAATATCACCTCACAAGAATATGGAGTCAGATGTAGAGCAGAGTCATCTGCTCTAAGTCCTGCATTTGTCCTATAGGGTAGTATTACAAGACCCCGGGACCTTTTCTTTGCCACATTCATCCACTGTAAATGTGGGAACACCCTGGGTCTTAGGCTCTGTCATATATACTAGAAAAGCAAACACGGAAATGTACCCTAAGGGAAGGAGATGAGGGTGGAGATGCTTTGTGGTCAATGCCATTACAGAGTGATTCCAGATCATCGAGTGAATCCCACCTGGCTCATTGAATTTCCGATTAGAGGGAAACACTGCCATTCTTGTCTTGCTCACACAGTGAGTACTTGAGTTAAACTGGGACCAAAAAATCTTAACCTGGAAGATAAGAGAAAACCTAAGAGAGAGAAGTATTTGTGTTTAGTTCTATCGCTCTGTGGAACTCTGAAGTCATCAACTTCTGTAGACTGCAGATTAGTGTGTTAGACTTCTAGTCATCAATGTGATCGGATTTAAAGTGGACAAGGCTCACTCTTTAATATTCAGCTACACTTACTACTGATGCTACTACTACATCACTACTGCGATATCACTACCACTACACTACTACTATTGTACCAGTACTGCTGCTAATGGAATAGGAAAAGTGCCTTAAGATGATTCCTCTCCCTGTACAAGGAGGCATCTCAAGAGACTAGTCTAGGAAAGTGCTCTCTACAGAGACCAGCGCTTCGCTGGTAGTGTTTAGTACACTGCCGAGCCAACCAATCATGTATCTGGGCCAGATTCCTAAGCACCTTTTCTTTCATCTCTTTAGCTCTGAAACAGAGGTCATAGTAGTGATGACTATTCAGAGTATTAAATGTGGTACTCTTAGCACCACCCAGATACAGTGGGCCTGGTGTTTACTACCTATTGGTATCATCACTATCAGTAGCAGTAGTAGAGGTATTCCAGTGGAAATGGATACTAGAATCTGAATAGTAAGGAGTGAGTCATGCCTACAGACACATACATACACTCGAGTGTGTGAGCACACACACATATGCACACTCCATTTCACCAGTGAATGTTTTCTGAGACAGCATCCTTCCTCTCAGCATCATTACTAACAATACCTTCAGCTAGAGGCAGGTGTTGGTAGCAAGTGGCACAACCGGCTTGACCGGCTACCATCTTCTACCCCTCTGTACACACATACAGATCACCCCCGCACACCCCCAGGATACAGCTATCAACCTTAGGACTATAGCATAAACAATACAATCTGCAAGCTCAGAACTGGGCCAGAAACCTTTTATTCTCTAATACCCCTGATTCTCTTCTCAGGCAACCTCATACCCAGCTCAGAGCTTTCCTGTATCATCAGCTCCTGCAAAATTCATGACCTGGATTCCAGTGGTCAAGTGTCATGGTTTGATGAGAAATAGCCTCCCTAGGCTTCAACACTTGGTTTCCAATTGGCTGGAGGTGTGTTAACTGCCAGGGTCAGGCTGTGAAGTGCATAGCTCTGATCCATGCTGTGGTTGAAGGTGCGATCCCTCAGCTTCTTGCTCCTGTTGCAGTCACGGTTGATTCTTATCCCTCTGGACCTGGAGGCCAAAATAAATTCTCTTTTCTTAAGTAGAATTTAGTTGTGGTGTTTTATCCCAGCAACAGAAAAGTAACAATACACACACACACACAAGCTTGTAATGGGGCCAGGGCCTCTGCCAGAGGCCAGAAAGATGTCTGTTCCTGTGGCTGTGCTGTCGAGTTGGTAGAAAGGAAGCAGGGGGAAGGAAGTCATGTAGGATGCTCATCTCCAAATGACTCCTGGAGGTATGAGCTGGTGACTGGGCAGTGTACCCAGGCCCCATGTCTCTTCATCAAGGTACATGGGAGATCACAAATGCAATGATCTGGCTGTTGTTTAGATTGTCTTCTGGGGGGACCTTTTGGGCCCACAAGTCACAGCCTGACCTATTCTGCCTAAGTAAGCCCTAGGTGGTAGAAGAAAAGGAAAACATAATTTCCTGTCTTATAATTGACCAACTCATACTTATTCACACCTTGGCAAGATTTCAGCACTGTGTGAGCATCATCAGTCAGCTCTTCATTCAGTACCTTCAGTAGTCTCTGCCAGAGCAAGGGTGTGTTAGGCAAAACAAGTGCTTAGACACATTGCAGTTCATGCCATCTGGAAATGCACGGATGATAAAACAGAAGTGCAAGATGATAATGGAAAACAAAAGTAGATGTTCATATATGGCCAAGGAATGATGGGGAAATCGACACATTTCAATGACAATCATTTCAACGAAAGGCTATTGTCATAAGGTGCTCTGTAAGCCCCTTTCCATCCTACTTCTATCTTGGAGATGGGACTTTATGGGAAGTTGGGATTTTGGCTGCAGAGTAGGGTGAACTGAGCAGAATAGTGACACTACAGGTCATGAACCAGTTCTTCTGCACCTAGTGTGTTTCCAAGAAAAGTAGAATGGTGGGACATTGGCCATAGCATAGACCACAAAGATGAATAAACTAGAAACTTGCTCCCTTCTCCCATGCAAAGCTTCTGATATCAAACTCAAACCCGCACTTGCTTTTTACTATATGCCATGCATTGCAGTAGGATTTTTGTGCTGTTATTTTATTTATTCCTCAGAACAATGCTTGCTTTTTTTTTCTGCTAAAGATACTATTTTGACAATGCTCAAGAATGCTTTTACTTAGCTAACTGAATTGGGGGTTACAAATTGTTAGAAATTGAAATGAATATTAGAATATTTTTATCTGAGAGGTTTTGCATTTTTGATTTAAATGATTTAAGAATTTAATTTTTTAGCTAGGCATAGTGTTCCACAGCTTTAATCCCAGCTCTCGGGAGGCAGAGGCAGGTGGGTCTCTGTGAGTTTGAGGTCAGCCTGGTCTACAGAGTGAGTTCCAGGACACCAAGGACTGTAACACAAAGAAACCCAATGGGGGGAGTGGGGTTTTTTGTTTGTTTGTTTTGTTTTTATGCAGGCTGTAAGCAGAGGTTAGAGAGCCTGGTAGGAGCCGGGAAGACAGTAGTGCCAAGAGTGCAGGCTAGGTTTCAGAAGAAAACAATGTTGGGAACTAGACTAGAGGCCATTCTTGTGATATTTTGGCAAAGAATCTAGGTGCCTTCTGCCCTCATCCTAAAAACTTGCCTAAGGCTAAATTTAAAAGCAATGGACTAATTTGTTTGGTGGAAGTGATTTCAAGGCTGCATAATTTGACTCTATGGGCTTTTGGATTTTTTTAACCTTTGTTTTTATTTTATGTGTAAGGCTATTTTGCCTGCCCATGTGTCTATGCATGCAATGCCCTTGGAGTCCAGAAAAGGGCATCAGGTCCTCTAGTGCTGGAGTTGTAGCCAGTGGTCAGCTGCTATGTGGGTGTCAGGAATCAAACTCAGGTCCTCTGGAAGAGCAGTCAGTGAGTTCTCTTAACTGTTGAGCCAACTCTCCAACTCTAATATTATATGTTATTTATCATGACTGTTATACAGGTCTGCAATGACAAAGAGCACATGGATCAGAAATAAATATAAATATACAGTTTGAAGAGAAAAGGGCACCAGGACACTTAGTGTTTCAGACAAGGCTTGTGCTAAATGGGATAAGATCAATTACTATTAAGGAAAACCCTTCACTTTAGCACTGAATAAAGAGTGTCCTCAAGTAAGACTTTACCTAGTTCAGTTTGTGAGAGAGAACCTGTGGCATTTTATTCTCCTAAAAGGAAACTGAGTGAAAGAGATAGTTCCAGTGAGATTCTAAGGGGCTGAGTGTCCATCCTAACCTGAGTGGCAGGATTGTCCTCCTGGCGTTGGCTTTTGACTCGTGAAGGATGGAAGCATAAGGGGGCCATGCCCTTCCTATACAGTTTCAGAAGGCCTTGTGGCAGGGTGATCCTCGGGTGAAGGCCATGAGTGGTCAAGAGGTTGTGAGAGGCCAATGTGAGAAGATCACAGTGCAGACGCCAAGATGTTGGAGACATTTGCCAAGGACAGCTACAGACAGGAAGTAGAACCAGCCCAAGACAGGGATGTCTATGTAGGCAGCAAAGTTGGAGGAGCAGAACAATCTAAGGCCTTTAAAATTAAAGTCCCCAACATCAGACATGGAGCCACAGGATTTGATGTTTGCCCTACTGGGTTCTGGTCTTGTTTGGGTCTAATATTTCTTCTATGCTCCCAATTTCTCAATTTGAAATGGTAATATACATTCTGTGCCATTATATGTTTGAAGTATGTAATTTTAAGTTTATGGGAAGGGGGATTAAAATTATGAAATTGCCTTTAGTTTCAGAAGAGACTTTGTACTTGAAACTTTCAACTAGTGTTGAGACTTTTGAGGTTAGACTTAATGCATTTTGCATTATAATATGGCCCTGAGCCAATAGGGGCTATAGTGTGGAATATAGTGGTTTGAATGAGAAATGTCTCCTGTATGTCAGGCATTTGTACACTTGGTCTTCAGCTGGTGGTGCTGTTTGTGAAGGTTTAGGTGGTCCGGCCTTGCTGGAGGGATTATGTCATTTCCAGTTTACTCTCTCTGCTTCATGTGTGCAGTTCGAGATGTGAGTTCTTGGCCTTCTCTTCCTGCTGCCGTGTTGTTCCACCCCCTGTAAAAACTTATCCCTCTGGAATGACAGATCAAAATAATTTCTTCCTTCTATAAGTTGTCTTGGTCATGATGTTTTATTACAGCAACAGAAAAGTTAAGCAATGTAGAATAAAATTAACTAATATAATAGTTGAACAAAGAGGATCAGAGAAGATCTTTACTCACATGCAACAAGGTTGTCTGAAGTCTCCAATCTTCCCCCCTTGTAACTGTCTTTAATGAAGCAGCCATGATGAGGTTCTTAAAATTCTAATATAGTTGTTCCCAAGCCTAAAACCTTGAAATAGTTTCAGGATACTTAATATAGCATATGAATTTTCTGTACCTGGGAGGTTCTATCTTCCACCTTCTGTCTCATCAAGTCCTAGGTTATTATATGAACTTACTAATTAGAAGAGCTGGCATTTATTGAGCATATACTACATGCCAATATATTGTGTGACCTATGCATGGATTGACTTGTTTTCTCTACATGGAAATCCCATGAGCATTTGCTGTAATAGCTCCACTCTGTATTCAAGGAAGCTGAGTCACACGATAGTTTAGTCACTGTACGAGGTTACACAGGTTGCAGAGTCACAGCAAGATGGTTCTGTGGAACCATAATGCAAGGTTCCATGATCCCTGTTAAGAAAAAAAATAATAAAAGGGCAGCTCCGCCGACACAGAAAGTCCAATTAGGTCAAATCAAACTGAATCAAAATGCCCATCATTTTATTAAGTACAATGCTCTCGGGTGGCCGAGTGCATGACAGAGAGACAGGAAAGCAGGGAGCCCAGGCAAACCCAGAATCAGGTGTTTCTCTTCTGGGAGCCCACATAAATACCCTGTGGGAGTGGTCCTGACCCTCCTCCAGGGAGGGGTCAGGACCTGGCATGCTGGGATTTGGAGTCCAGACCCAAATACAACTCCCAGGCTGGGGGTGGGGGACTGGGATGGATGCCAGGGGCTGGGGCTACTCTCTAGACTTAACAATCCCCTCAATCTGGAATCTTTTGTATCTGAGAAACCAGTACCACATATTGCAATGCTGCCATGTTCTGCTGAGCCTTGAGATGGGACCTGATCTGCTTAGGCCCCAGTTGCATCAGCTTCCGCACTGACCATGAAGAAATGTTTCCCTAGGTAGTTGCTTTTGAGGCACATGCAGCTGCCTCAGCAGCCTTCTCGTTTAGGCTCTTTCCTTTCAAATGGATTTGGATTTTCACAAGATGGAGCCCTTTATGGGTAAGGTCATGTCCTCAGAACATCTCTTCCGTTGTTCCAAGGCCAAATGCCACATTTCTCTTTAATGACATTCACCTTCTTCACATCTACAGCTACTTCTAACACAGTATAAATGCAAGCTAATTCTGCTGCACTTTCTGCTCTTTTGCTGCAGGCCTGACCATGTGGCCTGGGTGCTACACAGCCTTGAGATTTACTTCACCAAAAAAAATTAGTCCATTTCTTTTATTTTTAGCCTTATTTAACTTTTCAGGATGCCAGTAGAATGCAGCCAGATTGGGGTCAGAGAGATAGTTTAGCAGGTAAAGGTATTTGTTCCCAATACCGATGCCATGAATCCAATCCCCAGGACTCACACAGTGGAAAAAGACTAGCTCCTATAAGTGTCTTCTGATCTCCACTCACATGCCATGACACACATGTTCAGGTACACACACACACAGTAGAGTTCCAGTCTTCTCTCTAACCTCCGCTGTCCTTGTTCCTCTCCATTCTGCTCTCCACAGCTCCCACCAGAGTGTTCTTCAAGCTCTGCTAACAGCCCAGTGTTCCCAACTCTTTCACGAATGACTTCCAAAGGCTTAGGAATGACACAACCAGGTTTATCACAGCAAAGGCCCCTCTTTTCTGTATTGGCTACTTCTGTTATTGCTGAACCAATCCCTGATGAGAACAACTATAAGGAGAGAGGGATTGTTTTGGTTTACAGTTTCAGAGAACAGTCCATCATGGCAGGGAGAAGATGGTGATAGGAGGAGGAGGCAGTCACTGGCCTCAGTGTCCAAGGCAGAACACAGAGGGGGAGGATGCTTGTACTCAGAGCTCCTCATTTTTATTTAATCTCACATTTAGGATTCCTGTCTCAGTCAGCATAATCCAGATAATTCCTCAGAGATATGCCCAGAGGCTTGTCTCTTCACTGCTCTCTTCTAGATCCTAACAAACTGGCATCAATGATCCGTCACAACTCCAATCCTTTTTATTTCTCTCTACTTTAGCTCACCAAACTATGCATATTTAAATGTCATTTTGTCTATTGTGTATTGTCCATAAAGAAGGAGTTTACTTATGTATGTTTGATCCCTCCTTACTTGCTGAATAAATGATCTGTATTTGTAGCATCTTCACTCTGTAAGCCTTCATTCAAGCTGATCTAGTTTCCAAATCTGCTGTACCATGGGCAGTGAGCAGTGACATTTCCAGGGCATTAAATGCTACTCGATTCACATGTAGATACAGATACACAGCCCCAGTCCAAAATGAAATTACTTGTGTTTTTCCATATGCGTGGATTGCCTTGGCTTCAGCCCATCTTTTAGGATGGTGGACAGACAGCAAACTGGAATGTGCTTCACTTAAACACAGAAGAAATGACTTTCAAACCAGCTACAGGATGAGCAAAGTATCGTAATATGTTCTCTTCTAAACAATGAAAAGTTTCTTACTCACCTGGGAGGAAATTTCTGGTTTATTGCATTCTCTCCAAAGTTATGGCTTCCCAATCCTGCCAGAAACCTCTCAGTGTAGGGATTTCAACTCTAAAAATTGGTTTTAAATAGAGACACATTACACCTCCCCACAGAGCACTTGCCATGAAATTACTGCTTAGGTTCAGCTCAACTGCCAGATCCCTTCAGGCTGGCAAAAAGGGCATGGCCCTCCCGGTCTCCAAGTTGTGCCGATTGGCCCAGATATTGCCCAGCTCCTCCTTCCTGAGTCTCTATGCTTGGTGATAATTCATCACCCACATGAATTCACAAGTACTTGCTGACTTACATTGTGCTGTGATAGTTACTAGGAATGATAGTAAAAGCAGAACAAATATTTTAATGTGTGAAGACAGGTGAAGGAGTCCCATCTCTCCCTGGCATGTCATGAAGGTGTTATTAAAGCACAGTGAAAATTATGACTGGCCAGGCTGGGAATACAACTCAGGTGAGAAAACACTTGCTGCACAAGCTTGAGAATCTGATTTTGGTCCTCACACCTGTGTGAAATTACAATTGAGTAGTACTCACTTGCAATCCCAGTGCTGGGAAGGTGAAGGCAGGCAGATCCCTGAAGCACAATGGACAACCAGGCTAGCCTAATCAGTGATCCAAATCCTCATCAATGATCCTAATCACTAGGATCAACAGACCCTAGTGAGAGGCACAAAAAACAAGGTTAATAAAACAAAACAAATACAAAGTACATAGCTCAGGAGGAATAGCTCAGGCTGACCTCTGGCCTACACACAGATACACACACACACACACACACCATGCACAAATATATATGCATGTATACACACCTGCTATATATGACACACACACAAACACACATCTATACACACCCACATATGCACACACATACAGCTCTACATCTACATACCTGCTGCTTACATACAGTCACTTCTAGTGTTAATGAAAAGTCTGTAAATTTATATTCTGAACACTCTTCTTACTGTTTATTTTTCTGTAAAATAGGAAATATGAGAGGCTAGGCCAATAGGATTGCCTGATTAGCTCTGTTGGCCTGAAACTCACAGAGATGTGTTTGCCTCTGTATTTACAATCTGTGATTAAAGGTGTGTACCACTGTCTTGTCCTCTAATGGAGGCATTTTCTCAGTGAGGTTCCCTCTTCTCAGATGACTCTAGTTTGTGTCAAACTGACACCAACCAGTCAGAAGCCTCCCTTCCCCTGAGACCTATGAGAAGGGGTGCCCACTTGGTCACATGGGCCTGAACTTGTCCCAGAGTTTCTACCATGCTGCTGTCTACCTGTGCCATTATTAGCTCTTCTAGCAGATCTCTTACACAGAGGAAATCCATTTTAGTGTCTCCATTGAGCCTCAAACCTGAACCTTTTCCCCTAGCACTAAGAAACCTTGCATGTGTAAGGAAAAAGTGAGGGAGGTAGTCTTCTTTCTTAACCTTTCCTATTATTCATCCTTGATGGGCACCAACGACAGGCTGAAGGAAGACTTCAACGAAGTCCAAGATGATGAGTTTAAAGGACTTCCTTATGGAACATAGGTGAGGAGTTACTTAAAGTAGCATGGCTGACTCTGAAACAGCTGCATCACCACAAAGTCCCACCCATCACGGATGGTACTCTCATGAATGCTACACCATAGACTCTCCCTTCCAACTAACTTTCTACATCATCACACCCTACCATCTCCCAATATCACTTGCTGGTGATGTGTGGTGAGCATGGGGGTGGGGACTAGAGTAGAGGAAGTTTCTAAAAACAATCCCAGATGATGATCTTGTGACCTCCTACTTCTTTCTATTACGAACTGTTGCCAGCTCCATTACCATTACCATAGATGTGACTTCTCTAGCTGACACAGCTACCAGGCCAAGTTAATCCCTACTTCAAGAAGGCATCATGTTAGGCCTGGAGAAAAAGCCATACAACAGGTGGATTTGTGGATGTCAGTGTTCAATCGAGAGTTAATACTGCAAAACTTGGCAGCAGACTGGCTGTATACCTGAAATAAGATCCTGATGTTAGCTGACTTCATTCAGTGGGCTAGATAGGCAAAGAACTGACTGTTTGGGAAGCCAACGGACTGAGATGCAGAGAGAAGAGGGTAAAAACAAATACTGAGCACTAGTTGACAGCTCCTGTTGGGATGGGAGGGAACACAGAACAACCCAGACTTGGGAGTTCTTAGGACGTGTGTGGGAGTGTGGGTCTCTGGGTTAGACATTTTGTAAGGCTCTCCCAAATATCTGTCTCTGAGCAGGCCTTCTCCTTCCTACCACCTTTCCCATGAGAAAAGAAGCAACCCTCTTAGGAATCGGGTCCATGGTGTCCCTACACAACCCTTTAACCTCTTTCACACTGAAGGTATCATGGGCTGGCCTAGGTCCCCCAAATTCATGTTAATTCCCAGTACCTCAAAACTGACTGCACTTGGAATAAGTGTTGTGCCCAAGTTGAGATCCCCGGAGAAATCACCACCAGGACCCAGTCAAGTCCAGAGTGCAAAAGCAAGATTTATTCAGTGTGCTCTCCAGCCAGACCGGGGGCTCAACCACTACTCAACGCAGTACAGTGGGGAAGGGACCCCGTCATCATTTGGGGTTGACATTACGTAGGCAAAAACCATAAGCCAGGTTTACTCGGGGTCGAGGGGGTTGGTATTGCTGAGTACAGGGTATGGACTCCTTCTGCATACCCTCTTCCTCCTTTAAGCGGCTACTTCTGCGTCTGTGCATGCCCCCCCACCCCCTCCCTCCCCCTGAGCAGTTATTTTCTGCTCCTGTCTAGACCACAAAACTGGGTGTCGACAGGGGGATAGCTGATAGGGACAGTTGGTCTGCACTTTCGCAATGGTTCCTGTTTCCAGCTAATTCTTGATGCTCCAAAGTTTCTTGAACCCAGTGCCTTAACCAGCTTCTGATCAAGCAAAGTTTTTTGAAAAAAATGTTCATGTCCTTACAATAAGTTCTCTGGGTGGGGAAGGTGCTGACATAAAATACCCTTTAGATGTGGTTTTTTAGAACACCCTGGCTACAGGTAGCTGTTAAGAAAAAATAATAAGAAAGACAGCTCCACCAGCACAAAGAAATCCAATTAGGTCAACTCAAACCAAATAAAAATGCTCATTGTTTTATTAAGCATGGCACCCTCAGACGGATGCTAGGGGCTGGGGGCTACGCTCCCAACTTAACATTCTAAACTTTGGATATAGGGGTGACAAGAAGTTGAAGTGATAGGCTCTCTCTGGAAAAAGGGCGTAGACTCAAGTCTGGCTACTTCCTGCAGGCATGGGGCGATGTTGGGAGGGGAGAGCTGGGTGTTGGTGGGTCCACGTTCAGTGGGTGGTGTGGCTGGAAAGGCATCCTGTTCAGAGACGCCAGGCATTCATTTCTTGAGGTAGGTAAGAAGGCAGGTGTCTAGGAGAAAAAATTATTGTTATTATTGGACCTATGAAATGGGGTAGCCATGGGATGAGACACCCAGAAGAGCTGGTACCAACGGTGAAGTCCTAAGAGCTGGTGCAGGTGCTTTTGGTGTTGTTCTGGGAGTGCTTTGTAGGTTGGTCTTGGCTTAGGCAGCAGGAGTAACCTGAAAAATATGGAAACTGGAAACTTAAAACTGGAAACTTAAAATTAAAACCTTGGATTTCACCAGACCTGATTTTGGTGTAATGATAGGACTTTTCCAGGAACTGGAACAGTTTTTATTCTTGGTGTCATGAACTCTGAACCTCTGAAGGTTGAAGCCTGTTAATCATGGACTATGAAGCCTGTTAAAGAATAGTACCTTGAGTTGTCAAATGCCTTTGGACAGATCTGGGAGGAAAAGATGGCAGCTTTTGGCCAGCAGGCCATCCCAAGTCCTCTCCTTGCCCTTGGAGAGCATCAGGCTTAGAAGCAGTGTTTGCCATTAGCTGCTGAGTCGAGAGGCCCAAAGATTTTTTTTCTGTGAGCAGGAAGACTGTCTTACTGGGCTCGGCAGGAAAAGCTGATCAATTCCCTGGATAAAAGGCCTCTTTTTTGCTTCTGTGTGGGTGCTTTGCAAACCCAGAGGAAGCCTGGAGATGCAGGTCTTCTGTCTTCTAGGAGGGGATGCTGCAGAAGCTGGCTGTCTGTGTTAGAAGCTCTATTTATTGAAATACCATGATCTCAGGTCTGTAAAGGCATTTGAGAACCAAGTATTATTATTTGGTACTGGGCATATAAGTTAAACATTGTAAAGCTGTTGTAATGTGGAAGTACATATAAAAACAAAACTCAAATTCACAATACAGAAACACAGTTACACATTTATATAAACACATAGTGGCCACATTATTTTAGCAGAGAAACAGGATAGCCTTAGAGACCTGTGTCAGTTGACTAGGTGTTGCAAGAGAGAACAGAAACATAAAGACGAAACACTTTTGTAGAATTTAAAGTGGAAGGCTGGGGGGAGGGGGGAGCAGATTTGTCAGCAGGGAAGGGCAGGGGAGTCTGAATCGGCTGCCATGTCTCTATAACTGAAAGACTAGTGCCGCCGCTAAGCAAACAGGCCACCGCGTCATTGGAGTGCTTTGGAAAGCAGCTTAGAACTCCAAAACGGCTGTGCAGCGGCACGGAAGTGTGTGTGTGTGTGTGTGTGTGTGTGTGTGTGTTGTGCACACACGGATGAGGCAGAAGTCGGGGCGGGACAAAGAGGGAGCACCAATGAACACAGAAAAAACAGCAGAAGGGCAGGGACGGGAGCACCAAACTTGAAAAAACACGGGCTTGGGGCGTAATTTGCTTTAAGTTATACTGTTGCAATTTTAAAAGGTTTTTTTAGTGCCCACTTAAGGGCATTTGAAAGGGCTAGGAATCGCAAGAAACCCACTTTAAATGCATGCCTCTGACATGAGCCTGTCCAAGCGTGTCTACCAGAGCTGCACCGAGTCAGTCGTTAATATATGGGGTACATGAGAAATTGGGTGGGAACGTCTTCCAGCACCCAAATCCCATCTCAGCAGGAGGCCCGGCCTTTGCCATGTGTCAGACTTTTGGCACGGCCCTGACTTCAACAAAAGCCCGAAAAAGTCAACAGGTCACCCCAAAACCCTACCCACATGCAATTTAAGAGGGAAACTCACCAAGTGAAGCCGTACTTGCCTGGCGGAGCACGTGTGCAGGAAGGCCCATTTTCCAGCGTGGCCCTGGACCCCAGGCCCTGCGGCCTGGGCCCTGCAGGAAAAACTAAGGCCCCTTGGTGGGAAACCTCCATATATTAAGAAAAAAATAAGATAGCTCTGCCAGTGCAAAGAAATCCAACTAGGTCAAATCAAATCAAAAAGCCCATCGTTTTATTAAGCATGATGCTCTTGGGGGGCTGAGCGCATGGCGCAGAGACAGAAAAGCAGGGAGCCCATGCAAACCCGGAACATGTTTCTCCTCTGGGATCCCACTTAAATACCCTGTGGGAGTGGTCCTGACCCCTCCTGGGGGAGGGTCAGGACCCGGCATGCTGGGATTTCGAGCCCAGACCAATATACTCCCAGGCCAGGGGGCTGGAACAGATGTCAAGGACTGGGGGCTATGCTCCCAACTTAACAGTAGTCATGATCAGATCTTCAAGCGAGAAGGCGGGCAACTCAGACAGATGGAGCATCATAAAGTTCCCAGGAGCAGGATGGGCAAGCTCCATACCAAATGGTCTAGCCTAGTCTGGCCTATGTGCTAGGATTGAGGAAGGAACCAATAAAAGTAAAATTTTAAGGCAAAGTTGTCCTGACCTACAAATCAGGGGCCCCTGGATCTTCCTACAGCTACAAGTAGGAGGGAATGAAGTGCCAGGGAAAAAGATTGCGGATATCAGCCTGATTTCTGGGAGATAAAGAAAGTCAGCTAGAGAGTCTGTGATCTGGCAGGGTTTTTAGAGAAGTACTAAGTCAAATGAGGTCATTAGAATGCACCCAATATAGACAGCAGAAATTAAAATCCAGGCAAAGAGGGGTGGCCATGTGGGTACTGGAAAACAGATACCTAGAAGTCAAGGAGGCCCAGGTGGTGGTGGTGGACCCCTTTAATCCCAGCACTTGGGAGGAAGAGGCAGGTGGATCTCTTAGTTTGAGGTCAGCCTGGTCTATAAGAGCTAGTTCCAGGATAGGTTCCAAAGCTACAGAGAAACCCTGTCTCGAAAAACCAAAACAAGCAAACAAACAAAAAGAAGCCAAGGAAGAGCTGACCTTGTCAATACCTTAATCTTCATCTGGGAGGGATTTTAGTCTCTTGGCTATGAAAAAATAGTGTGATGGCTCTTCTTTATTGTCAACTTGTCTACACCTAGAGTTAACTAAAACTGAAGTGGCTAGGTACACCTATGAGGATTTTTTTTTGCTTTATTAAATTATTCGAAGTGGAAACATCTACTTTTAATCCAGATCTTTTTGAGGTGGGAAGGTCCACCGTTAATCTGGGCCAGACCTTCTGCTGTCAGCCTATATAAAAGGCACAGAAGAAGGAAGCATGTTCTTTTTTTCCTGCTTGTTCTCACTCTTGCCGGCAAGTCCATTGTGTCACCAGCATGAGCGCCGACTTCTTTGGAACTTCGGCACATACCGAAGACCAGCCAAGACATCCTGCCTCATGCATGGGCTCGTGGACGTTCTGTGGGTAGACAGCCATTGTTGGACTAGTTGGACCACAGCCTTTAAGTCATTCTAATAAATCCCATACCTTCATTCTAAGTTCTGTTCCTGTGGGTCATGACCCTTTCCCAGTGGTACCAAATCAAATATCCTGCATATCAGATATTTATATCATGATTTATAACAGTAGCAAAACTACAGTTATGGAGTAGCAACAAAAATAATTTTATGGCTAGGGGGTCACCACAACATGAGGAACTATACTAAAGAGTCGAAGCATTAGGAAGGTTGAGAACCTGCTCTAGAGAAAGACTGGTACAAATAAACACATCTGCATTATTTAGGCCTAGTCTATGGAACTGTGCTGTGGTGAGCATGACAGACCAAAAGGAGAACTAGAAACTTTGCAGAGGGTGGAGGCAGACCCTGGGGCCACCCTGGCTCACAGGCTTTATCACTCTGTTTTACTGTAACTACACTTGTGTCTAGAGAAAGAACTGTGCAAAGCTGTCTTGGAAGCCTTCTGGTTCCAAGACTTCCTGGCTGGGAATTATCTGTGGGGCCTTCTCCCAGTTTCCTGCCCTCTGCAGCTGGGAATATTCCCTCCCAGCCCTTTTTGGCTGGCTTAGTTTATTTAAGTTAGTGGAATGGGGGAGCCTAAGTTGCTGCTACTACTGTAGCCCCTGAAGGCACCAGAAATCCCATCTCCAGCATGCACAGTTCGCCCCTGCTACAGTGAGTGACACCTGCCTTAGCCACTACCTGGATTTGGGCCAATGCTGGGTGGTAAAGGAAGGGAAAATTTGCAGACTGCAGGTCTAATCCTGCTTCTGTCTGTCAGTTTTGTGGCTCCTGATGAGTCAGTCACCCCTTCTAAGCCCTGGGTGTATCATACAAAGAACAAACTGTATAAAGTCTGAGGGTTTTGCACTTGAGTCTGAAATTGAGGAAAGGGAGGAAAGGAGCAGGTACCTGGGAGGTCCCAGACTCTGCAACCTCCCAGCTGCATAAGACTAGACAGGTCACCTGGCATCATCATCCCTCCTGCACAAGATGGAGGGAATGGGACTGTGGAGAGTGAGAGAAAGGGAACTCTCTGGGAACTGTGGGCACACAGTTTAGGAGGGAAATGCCCCCGTCTGCATGTTGAGCTTGTCTGGCCTTCGACATTGTGCACAGGAGCAAAGTCAGAGAGTTTACAGTGGTTGGGAGTTTCTCCCAGAAAGGAAAAGACAAGGCATCAATACAAAATTCATACAGAAGTAAAATTTTATTTTAAAAATGAGTAAAGGAGTCAAAACAAGTTATGAAATTTTTAAGCAGGCAAATCAAAATTATTAAAAATTCAGGAAAACCATACACGTTTGATTAATCAACTGCTCCACATGCTTCTTCTTGCCCCACATTTTGGGCTCCACACTATGATTTTTCATAAAGATTTTGTTGAGAGGGGAACAGAAGGATAATTCAGTTTCCCTGTAAACTGGATGAACAAAACTTGACAGTCATTAAAAGTGCCTTTCCACTATAGAATTTACTGCTGGTAATCAATAGCATGTATTTTAGGGATTGTCCAATTTGTGCAGGGAAAGCTTCTACAGGATTTTTTGTAATTGAGCTAAATATTCTTTCATGGTTTTCTTAAGCAGTAAGTAATCCTAAATACTTAATAATCTTGGCTTAAAGGATAGAATTTTAGTATTCAGTAACTAGTTTGCCCTAGTGGTAGCAGTCCATTGGGAGTTTTGTGACTGATTTCTTCACCGAAACAAGAACTGTAAAATGTTTTCCAGTGTGTGCCATGAGTTCTGTTTCCACATCACTAAGCAATCCGAGAGCCTGTCAGAGACCCATCCCACCTACTTGATGCAGTATCTCTTAGGGGACAATCCGAGTTTTTCTTCATGTCAGTAACTTCTAGTAATTTCACTTGAAATTGCATGGAGTCATGCATGCTGTGCCCGGGATGGCATTCACTGCTTTATTGAGCAGACTCCTGCCAGGAGGAAACCACACCCACAGTTCACAGTGTTACATCTGGTGATGAGCATCTCCACTGCTGTGGGGCCAGAACCTCCACACAACAGGCACTGTGCTGAGGCCCAAGCACAGGAGGCCACGCTCCCACTGCTATGAGCCTGCACGTCACAGCACTGCCTGGCTGTAGCTGTAAGAGGCATTCTGGAAACCATTCTCAAGCTAGCAGAGTTGGCAACAACTAAATTCTAAATGGCTGTGAACCATTTCATCACAATCAGGGACAGCAGTTTTAATCAACAGTGGCCACATTTCACTACTGTGTCTTCTGAAGAGCCATGTAAGCTTGCTGGCAGCTGTTCCTCATGGTCCAGGAGAATGTAAATGCACCTTGTGGGCATTATGGGAGGTCAACCTGCAGGCCCTTGTACGAGGCATCATTTCTAGGGCTATAAAATGTCTTTCTATATTTTTCCTCAGATGCCTTATTATGTAAGAATTTCCTCTTTTGGCAAATAGGAATTTGTCCCAATGCTAGCTAGCTATAGTTCTCTTTGAAAATGCATTTTTAAAGGTGAGGTGGGCCAGGAAATGAAGCCCCTCACATATTATATGAATTTATTCCCCAGGCAAGTTTGAATAAAAGAATTCTGAGGATCCTGAAATAGAGATTTGATGGGGAACCTCTTTTAGCCAATGGCCTTTGAGAGGCTGAACCAGGTTGGGTGTGGTCTTGGGGACCAAAAAGGCGTGGGTCTGCCTGCTCTCTATCTCCTCACTCACCACATCTGAACGTTGGATTCTGTTCCTGTACCCCGTTGTGATCTGTGAGTTCCTTTTTAATAAAGAACCCCTTATCATAGCCCATTGGATTCCTTTATTCATGTCTCCCCTCTTTCATCTGACACATTCTCCTTCAGAGACTCAAAAAGGAGCCTGGAGCCTGGCAGAGTGGCAGGGAAAAAAAATCTTCTTATCAAAAACCTAATGTCAAGTCAAGCTGAACTCAACTCAACAAACAAACAGATAAAAACACAGGCTAGTCTCTTTAGATTCTTTTCAGTGTAGACTGGGAGAAGTGGTGACCCACACCTGTAATCCTGACAAGAAGGAGGACTGAGGAGAGGAAGCAGGGAGAATGCCATGAGTTTGAGATCACACTGAGCCACACAGGGAGTGCCAGGTCTGCCAGGCGATATAGTAAGACTTTATCTCAAAAAATCAATAAAAAATATATTAGTAATATTATCTAGAGCTGATGTGTTGACTTGGGCCTGTACTCCCAGCACTCAGAAGTCTCATCAGGACAATTGCAAGTTGAAGGCTAGCCAGGGTGATACAGACAGACCCTGCCTCAAAATAAAACTTTTTCAATGATATCACACACTTCTTCTCCTCTCCTCTTGTGAGTGTGTGTGTGTGTGTGTGTGTGTGTGTGTGTGTGTGTGAAAAGAGAGAGAGCTTCACTGTATGGTTCTGGCTGGTCTAGAACTTGCTATGTAGATCTCAGAGTTCCACCTACCTCTACCTCCTAAATGCTGGGAGTAAAGGCATTTAATTAATCAATTTTCTTAATAAATGTTTCAGATTTTGTTGAGTGCTCAGAGTGAATTGTAACACTATAATTTTTCCAATTTATCATGGCAGCCTTGCACCTCACCTCACCCAGCCATGTGTCACTAGTCCCCACTTCCCAACTGTAACTTAGGAGGGCCCAGTGAGAGGCAGCCTGGCTGTACTGCACCTGCACCCTTGAAGGTTGACCTCTAGTGCACACTTCCCCTGAGGGCAGCATTTGTGATCAGTGGGTGTGAGTGAGCATCTCCTCTCACCTTTGCTTCTCTCTCCATTCAGAGAAGAGGAGGTGGGAAAAGCAGCAGAAGGGTGGAGGGCAAAGGGGATAGTGCTTGAGAAGGTACTAGAAGGGGACACCTCCTGCTGTCAGGCTGGCAGGGGAGAGGAAAGCTCAGGGCAACAGGTGGAGTCTGGGGCTGCAGTTTTTCCTGAAGTGGTTTTCTGATGAGTTCCCAGTGCTCTGAGGACTTTGGTGACTGCCTGTGCAAGCCACATCCTGAGAGCTGTGAAGAGGCAGTGTCCCGGTAACTGAGAGCGCAATACCTAGGATGTCAGATAGAAGCCGGGTTCTCAAATACACAGCCTGTGGAGTTCAGGAGTAGAGGGGTATGGTAGTGTCAAATCCAAGGACTACATCTACTTGATGTGTGCCACTGGGAAGCTCCTGACTCAGTTCCCCTTTACGAAGTGAAATTATGCTCCTTGGTGATTGTAAGTACAAAGACCCATATGTTGCCTAACACAATATCTGACAGCTGCGGATGCTCCAGGGGGACAGAGACCACAGAAGGAAAAGACAGGTGTCTCACTGAAACAGTTCCCTAAGATTCTTTCATGGGCCAGACCGAAGGGGGTCTCAAATATGTGGCTTAAGTTTGAGGGGGAAATGAAATACCTGTGTATATGACTCTAATAGTAAACAGGTGGCTTCAAGGAATGGAGTGCTAGTGCCGTGGTTTGAATGAGAATGGCCCTCCATGGGCTCATAGATTTGAATGCTTAGTCACCAGGGAGTCTAGTTTCTCTCTCTCTCACTCTCTCTCTCTCTCTCTCTCTCTCTCTCTCTCTCTCTCTCTCTCTCTCTCATCTATCTATCTATCTATTTATCTATCTATCTATCTATCTATCTATCTATCTATCTATCTATCTATCTATCTATCTATCTGCCGCTGCTTGTGGATCAGGTTATAGCTCTCAGTTACTGCTTCAGTACTTGTTTGCCGGCCACCATGATCCCCACCATGATGATAACAAACTCACTTCTAAAACTTAAACAAGCCCCCAAACAAATTTTTTCCTTTATAAAAGTTGTCATGGTCATGTTGTCTCTGACAGCAAAAGAACAGTAACTAAGACAGCCAGTGACATTGGGAAAGGTGCACTGTCCCATCATTGCTTAGGGAGAACACTGTACCACAGCTGAACCTTGAAGAATGTGGGAGTTTTGGTGGTTTTGTTGTTGTTGTGTTGCTGTTGAAACAAAATCTTGCTGTGTAGTCCAGGGTGGCTTTGAACTTGCAGTGATCCTTGTGTCTGCCTCCCAAGTGCTCTGATTGAATGTGTGTACCACTTTACTAGCTGAAAGGTAGTATCTGTAGAGAAAGGGAAAAAACAAGTAAACAAACAACAACAACAACAAAAGCACCCCACATAAGGGAATGCATGGATAATGGACCTGGGGGCTGCCTAGACAAAAGCTAAGGGTATGTAAACAAAGTTATGCATAAAAGCAGCAGCTCAGGGGAGGCTTCGCATACTTTGAAATGCTGATATCTATGTTAAGAATTCACTTGGAAAGGGAAAAGATTCTGATAATATGATAGATATTGCCTCTCCTCAGATCTCATAAACATCTTAACCCCATTTGGCCCAGCCATCCTGCTTCATCAAAAAAGCAAGGGAGACTATTTCTCCTGCCCTGAGCATCCCTTAGTAGCTTGTAATTCTTTGCACAGGATTGAGGCCTCCTGGGCTTCCTCACCGCACCCTATCCACTTTGGTATTTCTATTGTTATTCAAATGATCAGACCTGAAAACTTACAGACAGGTAACATTTGCCATTATACAGACTGACAGACTAACCAGGTGTGTGTGGGTGTGTGTGTGTGGGGGGGTGTAATAACAATTAATAAAAAAAGAGGCCATAAATTTGAAAGAGAACAAAGAGGGACAGGTGGGTAGGTATGAAAGGAGGAAAGGGAGGGAAGGAAGGAATGATGTAATTATCTTATAATCTTGAGAAATTTTTTTTTAAGAGCAAGAAATGTGGTCACCTCTGAGCAGGAGACTGAAGTGGGCGTCAGTGAGACATGTAGAAATATTGAGTTACAACACTGTAAATTCCCTTCAGGGCCATGTGACATGGCTGTAAATTGCTGCACTGTGCTCAGGTATGCCATCCCACACTCAGCTATATTTATCACTTTGTTTACTGCTCCCTGGGATTCTTTTTTTTTTTTAACATGTAATAGGTAATATGTATCTCCCCCACATATTTTGAATAACAGAAGATAAACTTTTATGCTGTTTTTGCTCTTCTGATTTAGCCCCAAGGAAGAATAATTTCTTGAAATTTAACAAATGTCTGCTTACTAGGGAAGCTTGTCTTCTAATCTAGTTACTAGGTCTCTGCACAATGGAACCCAACTCTGTAGACATTCCAGGAAACATTTTAAGCAACACAGAATGGACAATCTCTCTTTAAGTGCAGTTCTAGGTGCCAGGCTTTAGTGATGGCAATCTCCGCTTACATTCAAGGCTTACCAAGCAATAGTGAAACAGACACGAAATATCTAATTACAAGTGTGATTAATGCTACTGGTAGAAACTGAGGGGATTTGAAGGCAATAGTGAGATAGTTATTTGTCTGGACTCAGTAGAGAAGATTCTGTGGAAAGGGATATTTGTCTTAAGGTCTAAAGGATGATGAATAAGGCTGCTTGGGGCAGGGCTCTGGCAGAAAACTGTGCAGAGAAGGGAACAGATAGCATCATGGTTAGAAAGATCTGAGCAATCCAAAGAATGGGAAGGAGCCTGATGGCCAAGGGGAGTGTGGGGAGCAGTGAGGCTGGGGTGCTGTCATCTGCTGACCTGGGCACCCTGCCCCTTTAAAAGACAAGTCCTGTCCACTCCCAACCTCCCTCTTCCACTGAGGTAGGTGGATCCCCCCCACTCTCTCTCCTTCTTGAAAGGCAGCTTCTGCCTCTCTCTCTTCTCTCCCCCTTTTTCCCCCTTCCCTTCCCATAACCCACTAAATAAACTCTATACCCAAACTCTGTCTCTCATCTGCCATAGTCTCTCACCCACCAAGAGGACCTGCAGAGGTTTCCGGTGACCTGCCACCACCCCTTGTGGGGCTGGCTTCTGGTCACCCACCTTTATGAATAATAACATTGGTGCTGTTAACTTGGCAGGCTATCCCTTGTAGCTGAGGACTGCTGGGGATCCTGTAATCTAACTCTTCTATATGGTTGCTTTCTCAAATTAAATAATTGGAATTCTATACCCAACATCAAATGGTAGGTTTCCCCTCTTAAAAATGGTCCAGTATTGGTCAACCACTTTCCCATCAGGCTTAAAGTCCCTTTCTTGGGCCTCCAACTCCATGTGACTATGTAGGGGTTTGGTTTGTGCCCACCCATTCTCACGGGCCCTGGACTTTGAGTGATGACCCAAAGTCAGCTTGAGCTGCGGTCCATGCTGAACTTCCAGGATGCTAGAGTTTGATCTCTGGATCTTCTTGCCTTACTCATGGAGACTGTGCCAACCCCCCTCTCAGATATCAAACTACATAGCTGCCCATCATTAGCTTACATTCTGCCAGTGACTGTTAGTTGGAAATGCAGCCTACTTTTTCTGTGTTTTTTATCTGCTTTTCCATTCTGGCATGTAATCACAGCCATGCTAAACTGTCCCACTGCTGCCAGGCCCCGCTCTGTCTCGCAGGCTCAGCTCTGGCTTCCTCCTGCTGGCACTCTGTCTAGTCTCATCAGTGTCCCCCCACCTCCCACTGCAGCGGTGGAATCTGTCTCTCTTCCTTTCATGGAGCCCTGTTTCTGTCACTGCTGCACTGCAGGTGAAAATCCTAAATCTGGACCTTCTACCAGCTCACTTCCCAACTTTCTGTCAGTACACTGGGACAATTGGTAAGATCACCTCTAATATTTCCCATGAGCAAGGTTCTCAGGCTCTATTCTAGCACTGCATTCAGTTAGCAGTGCATTCATTTTTGGGGTCCAGGGCCCTTTGGATCTATGGATCCTTTTTGGGATAATGTTCGCTTTGGCCTAGTACCTCTCAGGCGACTGCCGTTTATCAGGGTCTCCCCCTAGCACTTCACTCACTGAATAGTGCATTCATTTTTCAGGCCCAGGACCTCTTGGATCTGTGGATCCTTTTCGGGATATTTTTCTGCCTCTCACATGGGTAATAGGCTGACATTTCTAACTTCTACCAGCAAATGGTTAAATCTGAAGAGTTACACCACATGGACAACCATGGCTGCCACCATTTTCTTTGAGCTTAACAAAGGGAGGAGCCAGAGACTAGTGAGGTTCTGCCCCTAGCCAAAGAGTGTCGACAGCAGGTTCTCCACATGCCCCTAGCCAGCCGCATGACCTGTCACTTTTAAGGTCTCTTACAAAAATACTGTATATGTACTCCAACCCTGCTTTAAAATATATTAAGATGTTCTCCACTATTGTCAGTTCTACTGTTTAGCTTCTATTGCAAACAGTTTTTTCTTCTTTGCCTTTCACAAGTATGAATCTTACCTGTTAAGTTAGAAACCAATGCTATCAAGCTTGGACTCAACTCTCTAGGCAGATTCTATACTGTAATTATAACTTATCTATATTTGATAAACAGCCCTCAACTGCTCAGGGATCTGGGGAATATGGCATTTAAATGTTTAATTATTAAAATACTTTTCATAACAGAAAGACAGGTTGGCTCCTAGCAGCAATACTCTATTTCCTTCAAAGAAAACAGAAGACAAATGGGCACAAAACAATATCCATCCGTAAGTTGTTTCATCAAGTGAAAGTGCTAACCATTGGGGGAAAACTGCCTTTCAACTAAATTGAAGGTCTCCAGACGTGGACAAAGAATCAAATGGAATTAAGTGCCTAGCTGCTCAGACCGAGGTAGGTTTGTCTTCCTACAAATTTCCTAATCCACAGGATCTTCTAAAACCTGGCAGGCCCTGCACTAAACAGCAAAAGCCAAATTCGACCCTCAACAACCATGGAGAACCCTGAGGAGAGGCTCTAGGTAGACAACCAAGTAAGTTCTCTGCTGTTTTTGAATCAATAACTCCTCAAGTAAAATTTTATCCTTCTCAAAGATCTCTGATGCAGTTTGACAGCTGAGAGGTTCTGTCAGCTTAAAAGGACAACCTCACCAAACAAATTGCAGTATAGCTTCTTAACATGCTCTAAATAAAAGGTATTCCTAACTCCTGCTTCAATGGAATGTTAGCTGTAGTTTCTAGGGAAAAAAGGACCCTGTGTTCTCAAAACCAGGATATTCATAGACTACCCCATGGGTCCAATGCAACTCCTCAACTAGCATCTCCAGGGAATGGCTCTCATTTGGTGCTAGAGGCAGAGTACCATTGGAGCATGTGAGGCCAGGAGAGGGGCGCCATTTCATGCCAGGGCATTCTTCACACTGGTCTCAGGAAACTTTCTTGATGCCTCCAAGCCATGGGCAGTTTTCTATCTCTGCACTTCCCTGGCTTTGTTGTGCCCCTTTGCCCATATTTCCCATGGACAATGAGCTGCTGAAGGAAAAGGAAAAGTCTTTTTTTATCACAAGCTTGGCATGAAGAAAGCCTTTTAGATACAGAGTTGGGAGAAGGCTAGGAGGATGAAAGGTAAACAAACTGAATAGTTAATTACTCTCTACCAAAATCATTAGCCAGCTTCTGTTTACGGGGTCATAATAATTGAGGTGACATCATTAAGAACTGTAGTTTAAGACAATGGTCCTTTTTAAAACTATGGTTAAATAACCACAACATGTATATACTTTATTTATGTATTCAAATGTCTTTTTAATTTTATAATTTTGTTTCCCCCACCTATTTAACCCACCTGAAATTGTTTTTAAAACTAAACAACTTCTTTATACACATATATATGGTATATGGAGCACATTCCTCCTATGCCCTCACCCATCTCATCTTCTTCATACATGTGTATCCAGTATGCAGAGTACACTCCTCCTATGTGCTCACCCACCTCATTCTCCCTCCCCTACTATAAGTCTCCTTTGTCTTACAGACAGTTTTATTTCTACTTCCATGCCATTTACATAGACAGAATTTATGTACTTTACAAAATCTAGGAACCCCAAATGAAACCCAAACATAAAATATTTGTTTTTCCAGCAAGTCTAACACTTTTATTCCCACTCACACAAACCTTGTTCAGTTTCACTGGTAGTCAGCCATGGTACTCAGTGGGCTTTGTACTATTCCAGGCCACAATCCTAGCTGTGTCCTCAACCTCAGCTCTACGTTGGATGAAAATGTAAACCATGGCAGTGAAACACAATCCTGATGCATGGATCTAAAGATGTATGGGGTTAGGTCTTCAGAGAAGACACCAAAGAAGGCTGAGGATCAAGAGTCTATATTCTTTGGTGGGATTTAAAAACTTAATACTCATTCACAGGGACTTTGTTGAAAAATGTAGCAGACCCAACTTCTCCTTCCTGCGGACATCCTGAGCCCTCTCTTCTAGCCCATACCATTCCTTTGTGTCAGTTGCCAATACCTAGAAAGACTGTTTACCTGGGACCCCACCCCTCAGTGACCACACTGGATCTGTACTCAGGTAGATGATTTCCCTCTCTTTCCTCCAGTCTTATCCCCATCCTTGTAGCAGCCTGCTCTCCTCTTATCCTTCCTCCATTCCGTGAGGACTCTGCCAAGCCTTGGTGTAAACACCTCTTTCCTGTGAACCTGTTCAACCTCCCCTTCTAGGCCATCCTTATTCCTTTGTGTCAGCACCCAATACCTAAAATCATTTTACCCAGGATCCCCAGTGACCACACCTGGCAGGAACTAAGGTAGGAGAATCACACTGTCCTTCCTGTCTTCCATTGTTAATTATTCATTCTCACCCTAAGCCTGGTAACAACCTGCTCACAGTCACTCCTCCTCCCACCTTAACTCCATTCACTGGAGACACCAACTCTTGTTTCAGACTCAGGGTGCCCCTGGCCCTTTCGTCCTGTCTCTCCAAATAATTCTTTGTATTACTGCACCCTACTTGCAGGATCCCCTGTATGCACCACATATCAACTCTCTGAGGACCCCACCTCTATATGTGAAAGACCTTTAGGTCTTTCCTGAAGACCCTCTTGTTATTTTCTCCTAGCCCACCTCAGTTCTTCTCTACCAAACACCAACATGCAGAAGCACTCCATTCCAGGTAAGCCACAGCCACCAGACTTTCCTGATATCCAGAGAGGGTGACAGAAACCAAGGAAAGGAACACCCACCAAACCAAGACAAAATAAGACCAACATTTAGAATCACCTTCGTCATCCCAACCTCAGAAGCTGTGTACATAGCAGATAGAAACCATAAACATCACAGTCAAGACAATATAATTCCACAAGAACCCGGTGACCCTACCATAGTAGGTCCTGAGAAATTCAATATAACTAAAAGCAAAAGACAAGGACTTCAAAATACCAATTATGAATATGTTCAAGGACTGTTGAATGATATGGGTCAAAGAAACCCAGGCTAACTCCAAGATAAATAAATTATGAGAGGCAAACTCATGAAACAGGACTGGGAAGACCAACCTCAGTTGTTGGGGTTCAGTGCCAGCCCAGACCATAAATTATTTCTCTGGACCAGAGGGGAGGCAAGGGAATTAAAGACACAACTCACATAGCTTTATCAAGAGGGAGATTCTCAGTGATACCTCATGAAATCCTGAGTTCACATCCTGAAAAGTCCCTGTGTTTATTCTCCAAACAACTTTTATACCAAAATGTAAACTGAGGGGGAAATTCATTAGCATTCTGTTTCCCAGGTAGCAGGACTAAAGTCACCTCTGCAATTATGGCTGCTCTGCCTGGATTAACACCTCTTCCCAGCGATCTCCATAATTACAAAGAAGGAATAGAACAACATTAGGATATCCTGATCCTTTGTTTAGGATGCTGTCCTTTTGTCTGGAAAGGCCAGGTGACCACCTGCTGTGTGGCAGGTGCACACTGTGGCCTGAGAATCTGGTCTCAAGACCATGTAGAAATATGAGCCTACAGCACTGGAACAACAGAGAGAGAGAGAGACCTTGGGTGACCCAGCATTTTTTCTCCAGGTACCAAAAGGTCATACCATAACCTAGTCCCACCTCTTAAAGATCATTGACTGAGAGAGATTACCCATCACCTCTCCCTTTTGTCTAAATATGAGAGTTCCAAACCCAATACAAAACTATATACAATAGGAACAGCTATCAAATATAAAATAAGAATTATAACCAACATAAACAATATTAAGCAAGGAACACATGCTAAATGTTTTAATAAACATTTTATTCTAAAGAGTCTAGTCTTGGGCTGGAGAGATGGCTCAGAGGTTAAGAGTACTTGACTGCTCTTCCAGAGGTCCTGAGTTCAATTCCCAGCAACGACATAGTGGCTCATAGCCATCTGTAATGAGATCTGGTGCCCTCTTCTGGCCTGCAAGCACACATACAGACAGAACACTATATAGATAATAAATAAATAAATCTTTTATTTATTTATTTGATAATAAATAAATAAATCTTTTATTTATTTATTTGATAATAAATAAATCTTTTATTTATTTATTTGATAATAAATAAATCTTTTATTTATTTATTTGATAATAAATAAATCTTCTATTTATTTATTTGATAATAAATAAATCTTTTATTTATTTATTTATTTGATAATAAATAAATATTTTATTTATTTTTCCATTAAAAAATTTCCACTTCCCCCCTCCTCCCATTCCCCTTCCACTCCCTCCCCCATTCATCCTCCTCCCTTCCCCTCCAGCATTAAGAGAGGGCAGGGTACCCTGCCCTGTGGGAAGTCCAAGGCCCTCCCCACTACATCCAGGCCTAGGAAGCTGTGCATCCAAGTAGACTAGGGTCCCAAAAAAAAAAAACAGTACATGCAGTAGAAACAAGTCCCAGTGCCTTTATCAATGGCTTCTCAGTCAGCCCCATTGACAGCCACAATCAGAGAGTCCGGTTTGATCACACGCTCGTTCAGTCCCAGTCCAGCTGGATTTGGTGAGCTCCCATTAGATCAGGCACACTGTCTCAGTGAGTGGACCAACCCCTCACTGTCCTGATTTCCTTGCTCATCTTCTCCCTCCTTCTGCTCTTCAACTGGACCTTGGGAGCTCAGTCCAGTGCTCTGATGTGGATCTCTGTCTCTATCTCCATTCATTGCTGGTCAGAGATTCTATGGTGATATTCGAGATAAACATCAGTGTGATTATGGGGCAAGGCCAGTTCAGGCACCCTCTCCTCTGCTGCCCAAGGACCTAGCTGGGAACATCCCCATGGACACCTGGGTTCCCCTCTAGAGCCAAGTCTTTTGCCACATCTAAAATGGCTCCCTTAATGTAGATATCTTCTTCCCTGCTCCTATATCTGCCCTTTCTCCATCTCAGCCCTCCCAGTCCCCCTAGCACTCTCCAATCCTTCCCTACTGCCTTCTCTTTCCCCCTCCACGCCCACCCCCATGCTCCCAACTTTTGCCTGGCATTATTGTCTGCTTCCAATTTCCAAGTGGATTTATTTTTTTTTTTCCTTTGGGTTTACCTTGTTATTTGGCTTCTCTAGGCTTGTGAACTATAGGCTCAATGTCCTTTGTTTATGGCTAGAGTCCACTAATGAGTGAGTACATACCATAATCATCTTTTAGGGTCTGGGTTATCTCACTCGGGATAGTGTTTTCTATTTCCATCCATTTGCATGCAAAATTCAAGATGTCATTGTTTTTTTACTGCTGATTAGTACTCTAAGGTGTATATATTCCACACTTTCTTTATCCATTCTTCCATTGGGGGCATCTAAGTTGTTTCCAGGTTCTGGCTATTACAAATAATGCTGTTATGAACATAGTTGCACAAATGCTTTTGTAATATGATTGGGCATCTCTTGGGTATATTCCCAAGAGTGGTATTACTGGATCCTGAGGTATGTTGATTCCCAATTTCCTGAGAAACCACCACACTGATTTCCAAAGTGGCTGCACAAGTTTGCATTCCCACCAGCAATGGATGAGTGTTCCCTTTACTCCACATCCTGTCCAGCATAGGCTATCATTGGTGTTTTTGATTTTAGCCATTCTGACAAGTATAAGATGGTATCTCAAAGTTGTTTTAATTTGCATTTCCCTGATGTCTAAAGAAGTTGAACATGACCTTAAGTATCTTTTGGCCATTTGAACTTTTTCTGTTGAGAATTATCTGCTCAGTTCAGTACCCCATTTTTTAATTGGGTTATCTAGAATTTTAATGTCTAGTTTCTTGAGTTCTTTATATAATTTGGAGATCAGACCTTTGTCCGATGTGGGGTTGGTGAAGATCTTCTCCCATTCAGTAGGATGCCTTTTTGTCTTAATGACTGTCCTTTGCTTTACAGAAGCTTCTCAGTTTCAGGAGTTGCTCTTATTGTCTGTGCCACTGGGGCTTTACATAGGAAGTAGTCTCCTGTGCCCATGTATTGTAGGCTACTTCCCACTTTCTCTTCTATCAGGTTCAGTGTGGTCGGATTTATATTGAGGTCTTTAATCCATTTGGATTTGAGTTTTGTGCATGGTGATAGATAAGGATCCATTTTCATTCTTCTACAGGTTGAGATCCAGTTATGCCAGCACCATTTGTTGAAGATGCTTTCTTTCTTCCATTGTATAATTTTAGCTCCTTTGTCGAAAATCAGGTGTTCATAGGTTTTTGGGTTAATATCCGGGTCTTCGATTTGATTCCATTGGTCGATGTCTCTGTTTTTATGCCAGTACCAAGCTGTTTTCATTACTGTAGCTCTGTAATAGAGCTTGAAGTCAGGGATGGCAATGCCTCCGGAAGTTCCTTTATTGTATAGGATTGTTTTGGCAATCCTGGGTTTTTTGTTTTTCCATATAAAGTTGATTATTGTTCTCTCAAGGTCTGTGAAGAATTTTGTTGGGATTTTGATGAGGATTGTGTTGAATTTATAGATTGCCTTTGGTAGGATTGCCATTTTCACTATGTTGATTCTACCAATCCAAGAGCATGGGCGATCCTTCCATTTTCTGGTGTCTTCTTCAATTTCTTTCTGTAAAGCCTTAAAGTTCTTATCGAATAGATCTTTCACTTCCTTGGTTAGTGTTACCCCAATATACTTTATGCTATTTGTGGCTACTGTGAAAGGTGAAGTTTCTCTGATTTCCCTCTCTGCTTCTTTATCTTTGTGTATAGGAGGGCTACTGATTTTTTTGAGTTGATCTTGTATCCTGCCACATCACTGAAGGTATCTATCAGCTGTAGGAGTTCTTTGGTAGAGTTTTTGGGGTCACTGATGTATACTATCATATCATCTGCAAATAACGAAAGTTTGACTTCTTCCTTTCCAATTCAAGTCCCCTTGATCTCCTTATGTTGTCTTATTGCTATTGCTAGAACTTCAAGCACTATGTTGAAGAGATATGGAAAGAGTGGACATCCTTGTCTTGTTCCTGATTTTAATGGGATGACTTTGAGTTTCTGTCCATTTAATTTGATGTTAGCTCTTGGCTTGCTATATATTGCTTTTATTATATTTAGATATGATCCTTGTATCCCTAATCTCTCCAAACCTTTATCCCAAAGGGTGTTGAATTTTGTCAAATGCTTTTACAACTTGTAATAAAATGATCATATGGTTTTTTCTTTCAGTTTATTTATATGATGGATTACATTGATAGATTTTCATATGTTGAACCAGCCCTGCATCTCTGGGATGAAGCCCATTTGATCATAATGGATGATTTTTTTGATATGTTCTTGGATTGAGTTTGCCAGTATTTTATTGAGAATTTTTGCGTTGATGTTCATGAGCGATATTGGTCTGTAATTCTCTTTCTTGGTTGGGTTTTTGTGTGGTTTTTGTATCAGGGTAACTGTAGCTTCATAAAAAGAGTTTGGCAATGACTCTTCTGTTTCTATTATGTGAAACACATTATGGAGTATAGGTATCAGCTCTTCTGGAAGTTCTGGTAGAATTCTACATTAAAACCATCTAGTCCTGGGCTTTTTTTGGTTGGGAGGTTTTTAATGACAGCTTCTATTTCCTCAAGACTTATAGGTCTATTTAAATTGTTCACCTGGTCTTGATTTAATTTTGGTATGTGGTACTTATCTAAAAAAATGTCCATTTCTTTTCTTGAGTTTTTGAAGATGTGTATTTTTCTCTAAAGACAAGAACAGAACCCTGCCCCAACCCTTATGAGGTTTCCTTACCACCTGTATGGTTGTCACCTTTGTGGATGAGCTGTCATTTCTCTTTCTCAAGAGGTTTCTCTTTTTCAAAGCTAATCTTTATTAATTTTGGTGCTATCCATTGTTTTTCTTCTCCTGTGGAAACAAGAGTGAAATCCTTCCCCAATGTAGCACATCTCCTGGTTTCCATTGTGAGGTCAACACATCCTTGAAATACGCAGGTGATTTAATTCAGAAGTTTTTTTCTATTATTCAATGTCTCTCTGCTGCCATTGTTCCTTTCTCATTAGCGTTAAGAAAATTCAAGGTTAATAAAGCATTATGCAATCAATTTCTGGGGGTACTTTCTATCCTTTTCTCTTTGCTAAGCATATTTTTCCTAGTTCGGTTTGACCTTTCTATAACTTCCTGACCTGTAGGATTGTTTAGTATACCTGTGGTATGCTTTATATTATAATAAGCAAAATCTGTTTCATTTTCTTAGATACATATGCTGTATCTAAGATACCATTTTCTGTCTTTATTTGTACAGGAATACCCATGATAGCCATAACTTCTAATAAATGCGTCATTACTGAATCAGCCTTTTCTGAGTTCAAGGCAGTTGCCCACTGAAAACCTAAATAAGTGTTTATAGTGTGGTTACATATTTTGATTTCCCATTCTGTAAAGTGGAACACATCCATCTGCCACATCTCATTCTTATGAGTACCCTTTGAGTTACTCCTTGCAGGTAATGGCATTTCGTTGTAGAAAGAGCAGGTAGGATATCTCTTTATAATCTCCTTAGCTTGTTGCCATGTAATAGGAAACTCTTTCTTTAAACCTTTGCTAGTGACATGATATTTTTCATGAAATTCTGAGGCCTTCAGCACACTTCCAATCCATAATTGATCAATTTCTGCATTACCTTGTGCTAGAGGACCTGGCAGACACGTATGGGATGATGTGTGTTATGTATATAGGACAAAGACTATTCCTGATTATGTCTTGAACCTGAATGAACAATGAAGTCAATTCTGTATCATCTGGTATAAATTCAGTGGTTTCAATATGTAAGACAACTCTTTATGATATTGTGAATCAGTAACTATATATTGAGAAGTTCTTTAAAATCCATTCGTACCATGAGAATAGCATATAACTCTGCCTTGTGGACAAAATTATAAGGGCTTTGTTCCACCTTACTTAATTCTTCTGATTTGTAACCTGCCTTTCCTGATTTATTTGCATCAGTATAGAATGTACAGGTTCTAGTTATTGGTGCATCACATACAATTTGGGGATGAATCCAAGTAGTTCTCTTTATAAAGTTAAGTCTATCAATTTTGGGATAATTGCTATTAGTTTCTCCCAAAAAATTAGCACAAGCTCTTTGTCATGGTTCATTGTCTTCCCATAACTGTTTTATTTCATCAGTAGTAAAAGGCACTATAATCTCTGCCGGGTCTATACCTGCTAATTGATAAAGTCTCAAAAAGATACATCCTAAGATGATATCTTCCCTCTGCATTAAAATTCCTGTAGAGGAAATTCTGGAAGGCAATATGACTAGAATACAATTAAGATTTGGATTCACCCTATCCACATGTGCCTCCTGTAATTTCTCCTCAACAATCGTCAATTCTTTTTCTGCTTCAGCTGTTAATTCCCTGGGACTATTTAATCTTTGTCACCATTTAAGGCTTTGTTTAAATGAATTATTATATCAGGTGTTATCTTAACAGCCGGTCATAGACTAGAAATACCTCCTAACAATCTTTGAAAGTCATTAAGAGTTTGCAATTGTTCTCGCCTAATTTGTGCCTTTCGTGTTCTAATTTTCTGTAAACCTATTTTGTAACCTAAGTAATTGACAGAATTTCTTCTTTGAATCTTTTCAGGAGTTGGAGTAGGTGCAATAACTGTTACTGGCCAGTAGGTGTCGCAGTTGTAGCCACGTGGCCG
>PVIU01009275.1:5924-76324 GCA_004026605.1 Ondatra zibethicus
CTGGTACAACCCCTTTGGATGTCAGTGTGGCGATTTCTCAGAAAATTAGGAAACAACCTTCCTCAAGACCCAGTAATACCACTTTTGGGTATATATCCAAAGGATGCTCAATCATGCCACAAGGACATGTGCTCAACTATGTTCATAGCAGCTTTGTTTGTCATAGCCAGAACCTGGAAACAACCTAAATGCCCCTTGACAGAAGAATGGATAAGGAAAATGTGGTACATTTACACAATGAAGTACTACACAGCAGAAAAAAATAATGACATCTTGAATTTTACAGGAAAATGGATGGAGCTAGAAAACATTATTTTGAGTGAGGTAACCCAGACACAGAAAGATAATTATTACATGTACTTACTCATAGGTGGTTTTTAAGCATAAAGCAAAGAAAACCAGCCTACAAACCACAATTCCAAAGAACTTAGACAACAATGAGGACACTAAGAGACTTACATAGGAATCTACATGGGAAGTAGAAAGTATAAAAAGACAAGATCTCCTGAGTAAATATGGAGCATGGGGACCTTGGGGGAGGGTTGAAGTGGGGAGGGTAGAGGCAGGGAGGGGAGCAGAGAAAAATGTAGAGCTCAATAAATCAATTAAAAAAATTTTAAACACAGACACACACACACACACAAAAGACTACCTGACTGAAGATGGTGCTACTCACAGTGGTTTGGTCCCTCCCATATCAATTAATATTCAAGGAAATCCCCTAGAGACATGCCCTGTACTGTGTGTGTGTGTGTGTGTGTGTGTGTGTGTTTGACACAAGCTACAGTCATCAGAGAAAGGAGCCTCAGTTGAGGAAATGCCTTAATGAGATCCAGCTGTAAGGTATTTTCTCAATTAGTGATCAAGGTGAGAAGGCCCAGGACGTGGTGGGTGGGGCCATCCCTGAACTGTTGGTCCTGGGTTCCATAAGAAGATGGACTGAGCAAGCCATGGGAAGCAAGCCAGTAAGCAGCACCCTTCCATGGCCTCTGGGATCCTGCCTGTTTAGTTCCTGTCCTGACTTCCCTCAGTGATGAACAGCAATGCTGAAGGGTAAGCCTAATAAACCCTTTCCTCCCCAACTCGTTTTTTTGGTCATGGTGTCTTGTAGCAGCAACAGAAACCCTAAGACATGCCCACAAGCCAATCTAATCTTGGTAATCCCTCAGTAAAGACTCCCTCCTTAGGTAAGCCTTGGCTATGTTAAGATGATGGTCAAGAGAACTAAACAATCTGAGTGGAACTCCTCTGCGCCTGTTTACTCATCAGATGGAGACAGGAGATGAGGGGATGGGCAAAAAGGGGATGGGGAGGGGGTAGAGGAGAGAAGAGGGGAGAGGAGATGAGGCAAGGAAAACTAGGACAAGATTGCAAACCCAGCTGCATGTAGCCCCAGAAGCAGAGCCCACCACCCGTCCGAACATAGCAATCAGCCATACAAGGTCCCATCAGTCACCATCCCTCCTCTAACTCCCTGAAGTCTCTGGAGGTTCCGCATCCTTACTCTGACTCTGGCTTTATCCTACATTTGATGAATGTCTTCTCTGGGTGTCTTAGTTACCTTTCTATTGCTGTGACAAAATACTATGACCAAGGAAGAAAAGAAAGCCCTTCATTGAGAGGAACAGTTGCAGAACATCATGGCAGGGAGCATGACAGAAGGCCAGCAGACAGGGATAGCATTAGAGCAGTAGCTGGGAGCCTGCATCTTAAGACACAACTGTAGGCAGAGGCTGCTCATTCGTTCCCGGCTGTTCAAACATGAAATAATTACACAAAACTGTATTAATTAAAACACTGTTTGGCCAGTAGCTTAAGTGAATTTCTAGCTAGCACTTACATCCTAAACTAACCCATCTTCATTAATCTGTGCATCACCATGAGGTTGTGGCCTACCAACAGAGTTTCAGCAGATTCCAGCGAAGGCATCTGTCTCCTGTGGTGTCAAAATGGCTTCCCTGACTCTGCCTACTCTCTCTATATATATATCTCTTCCAGCCTGGCTATATTCTGTTAAGGCCATTGGCCAAAAGCAGCTTTATTCATTAACCAATAAAAGCAACCCATATACAGAAGTACTTCCCACACCACACAACCAGGAGGCAGAGAGAGCTAAATGGACAGAGCTAGCACTTTTGAAAACTCAAAATCCAGCACCAGGGACATACCCTCTCTATCAAGTCCACATCTCCTAATCCTTCCCAAATAGTTGCACCAACTGGGGACCAATTATCAATATATATTAACCTAATGGGAGCATTCTCATTCAAACCACCACCCTGGGTTCTTATTTCTTCATGACTCTCTTCTTCTAAATGCCCAATTTTTCCTGTGTCCTGGCTGCACCTCTGTGCCAGCTTTCTGCAGCTCCATAAGCAAGTATCACAAACTTGGCTGAACACTTATAACAGAAGTGTTTCCTCACACAGCTTTGGAGCAGGGGTCAGCAGGGCTGTGCTCCGAGCCTTCACAAGAGGCCCTTCCATTGAGCCTTCCAGCTCCTGGTAGTTCTGGGTGCTCCACAGACCTTCCTCATCCTTTCTGGGCTTTGACAGCAAAACTCTACTTTCCTCCCTGTTCATGGGTGGCCTATCTTTTCCCTCATACTAGGAGACAGTATCACTGGCTGAAAGGCCCAACCTATTCTATCAAGACCTCATCCTAACTCACAATAATGATCCTCTGGCAAACCAGGTCACATTCTGGGATGCTCAATTAGAACCTTAACCATTTTGAAGGAGTTGAGGGATACAGTTTCACCTGGAACATGCACTGCCTTTCATCAGAAAATATTTAAGAAATGGCCAGGGGACCCCGTCGTTAAGTAGCTATGTTTCCCTCCAGTTGGTATGCAAATAGATGCAAATGGTGATGAGAAAACGGCTTTTAAAGTTCAATCTCTTTCCTTTTGTCTACTTTTCCTAGAAATCTCAATTCAGAGTGGAGCATGGAAGTCGTTTTAGGATGAGAACAAACATAAAGTAATTGGATGGAAATCTGATGATTCCACTTAACAGCTCTCTAGTATTCTCAGGCTTCTGGGGTGGGTTTTGGTGCTGTTGTTGTTGTTTGCTTGCTTGTTTGGTTTTTTTAAACAGAAGAAAACTTAGGTGGCTTTGTCACGGGGAACAGCTCTCAGGCTTCTTTATTCCAGGGTGGCATCCCATGTGCAGAGTTGAATGTGTGCTGCGCTCCTGTCCTTCCCCTTGAGGGGCAGGAGGCAGGCACGGTCCATCTCTGCTGACACACCTCTGCTCACAGACAAGTCAGGACAGCCAAGGCTTCAAACTGAGACACCAAGGCTTCCACTTCTGGATCTTTCTTAACTGTTTCGCGGTCCAACCTCCCTCCCCCGACCACAGCTATCACACTTAGCCAACCTACAACTCACCACACCAAGGACCCTCCTCCTATTCCAGTCCTACACAAGATCCTACACCCGCGGTCCCCTGAGATGCCACCCACACTGGCCTCACACATGTCAGACTCCCAATCAGCACTGGCAACGCCCTGGCTTCCAGGAGTCCTTCACAGCCCTTATATGCTCACCTGAGCAAGGACTGGGTGAAGTTCAGTAAACAGTGCATTTGCTATGCAATAATGAGGCCCTGAGTTCGAAACCCCAGCTCCTATGCTGTGGGAAATCCTACAGCCAGTAGCCGTTAAGTTACCCGCCCACTTGGGCATGGCCTCTTACAGTATTTATGCTGATGAAAAAAGCACGCGGCCGCTCTTTTCTGGCTATGGGATTCGGTTGCTGTTCTCCGTTCCAGCAGAGGATTCTGATTTCTGAAACTACCCCTATTCTCAGTTCTGAGCTAGTGTGGGATTTCTTTTAAGCGTCCTTCTTCACACCTACCGATGTAAAATGCCAGGCACAGTCATATGTGCCTGTAACCCCAGCGCTAAATGTACCAGACAGGAGCATCACTGGGCTTGCTGGCTGCCAGCCTAGCTGCAGGTTCAGTGAGAGACCCTGTCTCATGGAATAAAGTAGAAAGAAATGAAGCAGAACACCTGACATTCTTCTCTGGTATATGTGTGCATATGACTATGCACACATGTACATACACACTCTACAACATGCTTATACATATACACAAAAAAATAAAATATTGGTTAAAAATCACCAGAGCACATTATCCCAGTCATGGGCTCTCTGCAGATGCCCAGATGGCCTCCTATGATGGAGTCAGTGCTCAGGCATGGTCAACCATCTGTCCATGGCCACCCATCATTCCTTGGTTTCTCCTTCACTTTCTACAGGCAGAGGATCTTCAACTCAACTCAGCATGGCACAGATGGGAAAATTTTGCCTCACAGTCAACTGTCACATGTCTGAACACGCTAGGTATTTCCTCACACCTCCCCTCCCCCACCCCCTCTCAGGGAAAGAGGTCAGAGCTCTCAAGATAGGTTGGCAGGTAGGGCAACTCCTGCCAAGTCTGGTGACCAGAGTTTGACCCCCAGAACCCATATGGTGGAGAGAACGCTCACATGCAAGTTGCCCTCTTATCTCCACATGCATAATGTGGCATGCACATGTACCCCTCATATGCACACAAAATAAATAAAACATAATAACAAAAAAGAAAAAAAAGTACAGCAAACACTACCAAGTTCTCAAATGTTGGATGGAAAAAAAAAAAGTCTGTGACAGTGTGGCTCCATTTGGGTCCCAGGCACACCCTGGTCTGAGGCTCCCTGTGCAGGGGCACCCACCCTTCTACACACACATGCACAGCAGTCCCCACTCACCAACAGGCACGTGTGCTATGACCCAGTAAATGCCAGAAGGGTGAGAGTACCAAGCTTCGCATATACCATGTTTCACGCACGCACACACACACACACAAACACACATAGGCCTGTTCAAGTTCAATTACAAAGTCAGCCCAGGAAGAAAGCAGCAACAGTTAAGCAGTAACAGAACAATTACAGTAATAGACAGTACTCAATTATTTAAAACATGAATCATTCATGTCTGGACTTTTCCATTTACCATTTTCAGACTTCAGTTGATCACAGGTAAATAACCATCAGGTAAGAGGGGAGAGAAGCAATTCTGCAAATGAGTTTAGAATTGTACACAAAATGTCCTGGGGGTCAGGAAACAGCAAGGAGACTTACCAAGGAGTCCACCCAATTCTTGTGTGTTTGTGTGTGTTATACATATGTATGCGAGTATACATGGTGGTGTGTGTACACATGAAGGCCAGGGGAAATCATCAGGTATCTGTCTGTATTGCTCTCCACTCTTTTCTATTTGAGAAAGGGCTTCTCACTGAACAGCCTACCAAACTCCAGAGATCCGCCTGTCTCTACCCTACCCCTACCTCAATGCTACAGTTACAGACATACATGGCACTGGCCAACCTTTATGAAAGTGCTTAGGATTTGAACTCACACCCTCTTGTACTTACCACAAACACTCTACTGAGTCTCCCCAGTCTCCCGGTAGAAATTTCGTGAACTGGTAAAAGCATAATATGCAGACAGGCAGAGCTAAAAGCAAATCGCAAAGCCGCTGGTCATATTCACAAGCAAGCAGCTGACCTTGCAAATAACCCTGGGGCACTCAACAAAGCCGCCCTGATGCTGTGCCCTGTGTGTCACAATCACTCAACCTCCGTCCTGAGGAAATGCATTCACATAATCCTTCACTTCCAGGGACTGTGATTTCTCACTCTGCGAGGCTCATTCCGTGCGAATCCCACCTTGACATCCCAGCCTCTGAATCACAGAAATCAAAGGGAGACGCTGTGCAGACAAACGTCTTAGAGCCCTTGACCACATCTGGTCCCCAAAGTCAACTGCCAGCTAGAGACAAAAACCGGGGATGGAGACTTCACCTTTAGTTTATCTGGTGGCAACAGGGCTGAAGAAAATCTTCTACTTGATTTGTACCACCCCAGGCCAAACTCCAGCAATGCAAAGGTCTCTTGCCTTGCTTATGGCTCAAAACAGAAGTTTCCAGAGACAGCCCAGCTCAGCTCCACCTCCAAGCTGCCTGCTGGATGAAAGGCCCAGAGATCCTCCTGCTTTTCCTCCTCCTTCTTATACAGGCAAAGGTGTGATGGCCTGTTCTGACTGCTGTAACAATCAGTAACACGAACGCATCATAGTTCTGGAAGCCGGAAGCCCGGGTTGAAAACATCAGCACGTTTGATATGTGGTGAAGATCTGCCTCTACCTCACAGATGTCCTCTCTGCTAAGTCCTCACAAGGAAGAAGAAAGACAACTCTCAGGGAGGCCTCCAACAGAGGCTCTGGTCAGTAGACAAACTCTAGAATCACCTGGGAGACAGGCCTCCGTGAGGGGTTAGCTTGACTGCCTTGACAGTATAGGAAGAGCTGCCCACTGTGGGTGGCAGCATTCCCTAGGTGGAGTCCGTTCAAAGGAGAGCGGGAGCTGGGCAGCAGCAGCGCTCATCTCTGAGCTGCTGTGCTTTCTGATCACGGATGTGCCGCAAGCAGCTGCTTCAAGCTCCTGCTACCTCGGTTCCCCCACCATGATGGGCTGGAACCTGGAACTGTGAGCTGAATGACCCTTTCTTTCATAAGCCACTCTTGTCGGGGTCCTTTCATCACAGCCACAGCAAGGAAACTAAGACAGGCACCGACCCTCATGCCTTCCACGGGCCCAAGGCCTGCTGCCTACCAGTGCCACGCAGGCAACTCAGAATGCTGCTTACAGCTAAGTGGAGAATACAGAGTTTTGCTGTTTTCAAGGTCTTTACACTTTCCATATTGTCTACATTCTTTTAATAACTATCACAAAATAGCATTAAAAATAATGGTAATTCTTCTAAAATTAAAAGATTCTGAGTACCAGGGAGGTGACTGAGTGGGTCATGTGACTGCCTCACAGGCATAAGGGCCTGAGTTGAGATTCCCACCATCAATAGAAAGAAAAAGTCAGATGTGGTGTTGGACATCTATAACTGGTGCTGGGGAATGGAAAGAGTCAGGCAGACCCAAGGGCCTTGCTGGCCAGCCTGTCTAGCCACTCAGTTCTGTGAGAGAATTAAAAAATATAGTGGAGAGTGAGCAAGGAAGACACTGGTATCAACCTCTAGGCGCGCACGCACGTGCGCACACATACACACACACACACACACACACACACACACACACGCAAAGATTCTAAGACTCTAAGCCAGGTGTGAACAATCCAAAGCCCACAGACCAAACAGGGCTCAGAAGCTAAGACTAGCCTTCATCTTTTCGCTTCTGAGGCAAACGTGTCTAACTGGGTAACATTTACGTCAGAAATTCACAATATTGTGAGCCTCCTGTCACCTCCACTTACCTCTAAAATATTGTCAGCCCCAAGCCGGGCAGTGGTGGTGCACGCCTTTAATCCCAGCACTTGTGAGGCAGAGGCAGGCGGATCTCTGTGAGTTCGAGGCCAGCCTGGTCTACAAGAGCTAGTTCCAGGACAGGCTCCAAAGCTACAGAGAAACCCTGTCTCGACACCCCCCCAAATATATATATATATAGTCAGCCCCAAAAGAGGAAAGGGCTGTTAAGCAATCAATTCCCCTTCCTCTAGCCCCAAGCTACCACTCAGCTGATCGGTCTATGGATTTGCCTGTGGTGGATAACTCCTCTGAGCAGAGTCCTGCAAAATACGCCCCTCTGTGACGAGCTATGGTCCCTTAAAACAAGGTTTGCAAAGCTCATCCACACTGTCCCGTGAATTGCTACTTCATTCCTTTTTAAGATTCAGTAATATTTCACGGCACGATCCCCTCACCAAAGGTGGACACTGAGGCTGTTCGTGCCCACTTGCGAGTACTGTGAAAAGTGCCACTGTCAACTTCTGCGGGCACCTTTTAAGCTGTCAGGGGATGGGAGGGGGCATTATTAGTTCCTACTTCTATGTGTGATTTTTTTTTTTTTTTGAGTAACTGACAAACTGTTTTTATAGCTATCACATTTTCCTGCAGTATCATTTGTCAGGGACTGAATTAGTGGCCCCAAGTGCCCTGGATCATGTCCCTTGATCTGCAGTCTCATACGCGCATTGGCTGAACTGGACAGGAAAAGTGGCCCATCTCCATTTGAACAGACACTGCTAAGTGTTCCTTGTAGCTGTTTAATGTTCTGCGCTTACAAAGCACTTTGACATCAATTCTCTCCTTTGATACCTGTCTTTTTATCGCATTTGGGGGCAGAAAAGGCTAGAGGCAGAACCTTCACTGATGGGTCATCTGAGACCCCAGGCAAGCTTCAGCCTCACTGGGTGGAGCAGGAGCCAGGACTCAACTGCCACCCCCTTCATATAGTCACCTTCCTTCTATCTCCTCCCTGAGCCATCACTGGATGGAGAGGACGCTTTTATCTTCAAAAGAGACCTGAAAAGTAACCTTGTATCGAGCAACAGCAGGAGAAATTCTATGCCCAAAAAAAAATCGCAAAAATGCAAGTGATGGCCCCAGCTTTCCTAGAGAATTCCTGAGCTATAAAAATTGCTCACCCCACCCACCTATATCCTCACTCATTCAGCCGAGGACACAAGTGAGGGAAGGCGGCTTTGATCACTACCCCAGTCGTCTGCTAGGTTACTCAGCGGGCCTCCACACCAGCCTGGAAGCAGCAACACAAGTCAGACACGCGCGCGCGCGCGCACACACACACACACACACACACACACACACACACACACACACACGACTCCAGCCTCAGGGATGGTGAGATGAAATCTGTCCCTTCACCTATATGCACCGACCATATCCCATGCTGGGAACACAGGACCTGGAGTAGAAGTGCATTGTAGTACTACAGACAGTAACATAGGAGAGGCCATGCTTCACCACGCTGGGTGGGAAGGCAGGGCTGAGCCTGGAAAAATCAAGACAGGTGGAAACAAAGAGCATGTCCAGACAGCAAGGGAGGCTGTGAAAATGCAGTGGCTTATTGTACCATAGGACATTAAGCCCCCAGAGCCAGGGAGCTAAGTGACCAATGAGCCTGTGGGTAGAAGACAGCTTGAGGCTCACAGAACAAGTTTCCTCCTTCCTGTGAGAGGTAGTCCCTGAAACTGCTCCGATCCCAGGTCTTCCTTCCCGTAGCCTCACCAGACTAGTCCTCAAAGCAGTACCCCTCACCCTGCCAAGAACTACCCAAGGTTCGCAGTGGCCTGGAATAAGCGCTGAGCAACCCAACATGCACTCGTATACCTTTGAGAAATGGGTGACCAAACACACAAGACAGGAAGGGCTTGAAATAGATCATGCTAAGTTAATAGAAGTGAGGCAATTTAGAAGAAAAATAATCACATTTTCTTCCTGCTAAATCATTATTTGCCACTGGTAAAGTCAATTATGCTAAAGAAAATAAGTTATTTTAGAAAAATAAAAAAAGAGGCTTGGAAAGTGCTTTTATTTCTACAAATAAAACTCTGAGGGTTCCCTGATGTAGTAGTACACACCTTTAATCCCAGCACACAGGAGTTAGAAGGAAACAGATCGCTGTGAGTTCAAGGACAGCCCTGGTCTACAGAGTGAGTTCCAAATCAGCCAGAGTTGCACAGTGAGATCCTGTCTCAAAAAGCAAAAGAACTCTGAACGGAGTGTCTGGGTTCCTATATGCCCGGCAGCTCTCCAGTGACTGGCTAGGGGATACTTCTTACATGAAATGTTGGTCTGGCTGGTTGGTCCACAGTTGATCCACACAGCATCAGTGGCCTAACATCCAGAAAACTCCCAGGACAGGTGGTAAAGATGATGTTACTAAAACTGATGACATGAGTTTGTTCCCCAGCACCCACATGGGAGAAGAATCAAATCTCTTACCAGAAGTTGTCCTCTGAACAACTTTACCACATAACGGAGTGGCACACATACACATACATGCATGAAAATAAATGTAACTTAAGAAAAAATCTTAGGGGCTAGACAGATGGGTCAGCAATTAAAAGCACATACTGTTCTTGCAAAGGACCTGAACTCAGTTCCCAGCACCCACATCAGGTAGCTCACAATTGCCTAAGACTTCAGCTCCAGAGAAATACCATGCCCTTGGCCTTCCAGGGACACCTACACACACGTGCATGTAACGCATGCACACGTGTACGCACACACAAATAAACACACACACCTCTCCCACTAAAACTTAGGGTTCAGTTTTAGGGGGTGGGAGGGGTAGAAGAGCCAGTGGCTGTGGATGAAACATTATCTCCTTCCTAGACACAGCAGAGGAGTGTAGCACACATATGAACTCACAGGGGTTGCGACAGCATACACAAAATGTGGTCATATCTGTGGGGCATTTTCTTGATGGCTGATCTGATGTAGGAAGGCTCAGCCCACTGTGGACAGGTGGGCCTGAGCTAGAAAGAAAGATGATCAAGCTAGAAGGCTGCACTCCTCCCTGGTCTCTGCTTTAGTCCCTGCCCTGACCTCCCTCACTGGGAGTATAAGATGAAACCAACCCTTTCCTCCCACAAGCTGCTTTTGGTCTAGGTGTTGACCAGAGCGGCAGAAGAAACAAGAACATAGTACAAGGTGTATGGCTCACAGAACACACTTTCCTGCCAGTCAGAGCAGCAGCAGCAGCAAACAAGTCGGAGGTCCTGTGAGTTTGGCCATCTTGCCCCAAGGAAACATTTGGCAAGGTCTGAGATATTTCGGGGAGCTTCCCACCTAGAGCTGTTAAGTGCTATGGATTCCTAAGTAAATATGTAGAGTATCTTGCAAGGCCCAGGACAGCTCCTGTGACAAAAACTAACCCAGCCCAGGAAGTCAGTACTGCCCGGGCTGAGAATCTGCTTGGGATGAGTTAGCTCCGCAAACCCAGACTGTTTCTCAGGGGCAGAAACTTCTGTCATCACTCAGCACAAGGAGAACAACCTGGGGAACACTCTAGAGGCCTGCGGTATGGGAGCCCAAGCTGTACGGTCTGCCAGCAGAAATTTCTTCTTTGTTCCGTCTTACAGTAGCCTGTGTGGGTAGACCAGGAAGAGCTGAGTCTCTCCTCTTCAGTTGGAGGCCTGAGCTGCAAAGACTTGGCCCCAGCCACAGAGGTCCTTTCCCAGACTCTGCCTGAGGGGATTCTGGTAAAGGAAATGAAGACAGAATCCTCCAGCTCCAAGATTCCAGAGAGACACACCTGTTGGCTCCCATCCCCCTCCTTGTTGCTTCCTCCCCTCAGGAAGGTACTCATTCTAAATGGGTCTTCAGCCTTCCCTCATACCTGTCCCCACAGCCTGGCTCAGAGCAAGGGAACAGTCAGAAGACAGACAGGACAAGGCCTAAAAGGCTGGGGACAGCAGGATGTGGGGCTGTGACCCAGACCCCATCAGGCACCCAGCTGAGGGGATAAGGGAGAAGAAGCCAAGAAAGCCACAAGGAGCATTCTGTGGCATTTCAAGGTTCAGCAGCCACCCACAGTCTGAAATCTGGAGAGCCAGGAAAAACTGTTGGCGTTGCCTTGAAAACAGGTAACATCCAGTTGATTATCAGTCACCCAGAAACCCCCAAAGCTCCAGAACCCAACAAGAATTCATTCAATGGCAGAACCCCCGACCTGGGTAGAGAGCAGGGTCCCTACAGCAGACAGGTCTACATCCCATGGCCGCTGTATCTACATGCTTAACAAGATTCCTGGGTGTCATCCAGAACTGTGCAGGGTGGGGTCTGGCATGTACAGGAGCCACCTACCAGTTAGTACCTGTCTGTCCACTTTACAACAACCCAATCTGACATAACACTGGCCTTGGCAGGTTCAAACTGGGGACTGTGCTAGAATATGGGGCCCATGGAGGGCAGCTCTGGACCACCAGTGCCAAACAGAACTGAGACACACACAGAAAGTGAGGGAAGGGAGGGAAGGAAGATGGGAAGAAGGGAAAATGAAAAGGAAAAGGAAGAGAGGTCAGGGAGAAAGGGAGTCGGGAAGAGGGAAAGCACAGAGGGGTAGGGAGGAGAAGGAAAAGGTGAGGAAGGGGAGGGAAGAAGAAACAGGAAAAGATAGGGAGGAGTGGGAAGAGGAAAGGAAGATGGGGAGGAGTGTGAGGAAGAGGGGGAGGGGAGAAGAATATGAGGGAGGGAAGAAAGAAGAGGAGGAGAAGGTGAGGAGGAGGAGAGGAGAAGGGAAAAGGGAGAAAAGGGAAGGAAGACGGGGGATTAGTGTGAGGAGGCGGGAGAGGAGGAGGGAGAGGAGGAGGAAGAGGAGAAGGGAGAGGAAGAAGTAGCTACTGAAAACACTGTTTTACTTCCACCAGTAGAGTTCTCCACGCCCAGGCCCATCAGCCCAGGTGAGCTATCCAGAACATTCACCTCTCAGAATAGCAAACGGTGACCAGAAATCTGACCTGTAGTCAATAAAATGAAACTCTAAAACACTGAGGAAAGTAAGCCCACAACGTCCTTTTCAGATTTAGAACAACTGCCAGAAATGGCCCGTGTTTTTTAAGGAGTGAACATAAGGGAAGGCCGTGTACTACTCCCTCCTGAAAGTTCCAGGCCTGCAGGAAGGGGCACGGGTGCTGATGTCGCCCTGTCTCTCGGTGAGGTGCTGAGGCTGCAAGGGCTGACCACACAGTCCTCAATATGGCCTCCAAACACTGCTCTGTGTTCCAACTCACACTGTCATGGGGTTCTCACTGCCTTCCCTGGTGCACATTCCATCACAAACGGCAGTAATACTTCAGAATACAGGTTCCAGGAAGTAATAAGACAAAACCCAACACTGGCAGTCCTCCTCCACAGCCTTCCGAGCTCTATCCTCTGAGGCCAAAAGAAGCCCACAGCCATAGACAGCTTACAAGGTGTTACAAGGTGTGTTCTCCCCAGGGCACACTCAGAAGCTGCTGGGTCAATGCAGAACAGGCACTCAGCAGAGTTGGTGCCCTGGACCAGCACCATGGGGAGCATCTTAAAACCCACAGACACCAGAATCATCTCTGCCTGTCTCTGGGGAACCCGTACAGTTGTTTGCCATTGAGTTTCAGAAATAAAAAGAAGACGTACAACCTGTGCTCATAGTCAGTGATGCTAAAGGGCCTGTTCCAGTGTGCTTCCTGATTAATAGAAAGTAAGTGTCAACGGGAGCAGGCGGAAGGGACTACCATCTCCGAGGTGCACACTTCTCTCCACCCACCTGTGGGCCTGGCTAGGAATCAATGTCAGGGAAGAGAACTGTGAGCCACCTGAGTCAGGGACACCAACATAAAACGAACTTTAACTGTAAGAAGCCAGCAAAAGGGACTGTCAGGCCAGAGGCAGGAGGATCCCTGTGAGTCTAAGGCCAGCCTGCTCTATCAACTGAGTTCCAGGCCAGCCAGGGTTAAACAGTGAGACCCTTTCTTAAAAAAAAAGCAAAGAGCCAGCAAAATAGCAGAGCTGTTGGTGAGAGCAGCGAGCAGCCAGATTTGGAAAGGAAACTGTGGCTCCTGCGTTTCTCTACAAGCTTATCTAATGTTTCAGATCCAGTTAAACAAATCACTCCAGGTGGCACACGAATTGTGTGCCACACTCCCAAGGTAATGGCAAATCACAGCTTTAAACAGCACCTGGTAGAGGCTGAGTGACACATTCAAGCTGTGCCTGTACCCTGCACTCTTACGGTCCCGTGAACCCGTATGAACTATGGCCACTCACCCCATCTCAGGAATGCGTTCTAAAGCTCATCCTGCTGCATCTGGCACTCTTGTGAGAGACAGAAGGTGGCAAAGCTACAGTCGATGAAACAAAACAAAAAACTCACAGCTCTAATCCCTGCACTCAGGAGGTGGAGGTCTGAGGACCAGGAGTTCGAGGCCCTCTTCAGCTATGTAATGAATCTGAGGTCTGCATAGTGAGGTCTGGGCCAGCACACTACCGACTAAAGCCTTGTCTCAAAAAGCAACTAACAAATATATAAATAAAGTCACAACAGGGCTCTCTGTGCCTCTGAAACTGAGACTTTTTTTTAATGTCGGCCACCACATGTGTGGCACCATAGGCACCTGCTAGAAAATTTAACAAGCTGCCTTGTCTGTCTGGGAGGAACCAACTGCCTGTTGAAAGCAGAAAGTGCCCGAGTGTACCCAGATTCCCTCCTGTGTGCAGTCACCCTCTGTGGTGACTTCCTTGGGGGGTGCAGAGCCAGTACAACTTCAAAATGATCACCATGCTGAAGTCATTTATTTGCCCCAAGACAGTCCCTTCCCTGGCCCTTTTGCTCCCCTGTGACTCAGTAGTGCCTCGTGAGTCTGACCAAGGAAAGAAGATAGCCTCCCATTGCAGTATGCAAAGCATTCCCCAGAAGCGGGCAGCAATGGGAGCGCAGTGAGCAACAGGAGCGGGAGGGCAGCAAAGGTGCCGTCCCAGAACCAAAGGCCATTAATGCAGAGCTGGGATTCAGGAAGTACGGTGCACCTGGCCACGCTGCCACAAAAGCACAGCTGCTGAGAACCGGGAAATGAATTCCAGCAGGGTGTGTGAGCTGTGAGCGCCCAGACCCAAAGAGGCGGTAAGGAACAGCAGCATCAAATAGAGCTCTTATCCTGGTCTACCACTGCCTGAGCGCACTGTTCTGGCAGCAGCTTTACTGCTGACTTCCAGGCTGACCAAGAACAGGAGGCCCCCACACTTCATCTGCCACATTCTTCCAAGGACTTGCAGCCTACAGGAAAGAACGAAACCAAACCCAAGCTGACATGGCAGACATGGCAGCTGGAACAGCAAGTTGAGAACTCACATCTTCCATCACAAACTAAAAGCAGAGAGAGAACAGGAAGTAGGTGAGGCCTTCTGTTCTCAAAGCCCACCTCCAATGATGTACTTCCTCCAGCAAGGCTTCACCCCCTAAGCCCCAAACTGCACCACTCACAGGGGCCCAACTGTTCAAACCCACAAGCCTATGCAGATATTCTCACTCAAACCACCCACAGAGCCCCAGAATGGAATTGTGTGGGGAGTGAGGCCATTCTAAAGCCAAGTAGACGGGTCACAAAAAGCAAAGACAAAAACAAACAAAATATTATATGGCCACCTAAGACTTCCAGCTCAAGAACTATGGTGAAATAAGAAAGCACCCAGCCTCTGGCACTTTGTCCCAGGAGCTCCAGTAAACTAACATACATACAGTGCACATGGATCTTAATGACAGCCCCAAGGGCTTCCCCCATGTTAGCGAAAGCAAATACACAGTAGGGTTTTCCATCCTTGTACCACCATGCTTCCAAACTGCCTTACAGAACATCAACTCCTGTGAACCCCACATCAACTAGCATTCTCCCCACTTCGGGAAGAGGCAGAAAGGAGGCTAGGAGAGGTTCAGAGGCTTTCGCAGTCACATAGGGCGTCTCCACCTTGAAGATGTCAAGGTCCCATTTGGATCTTGGAGTACAGGTGATGGTGATGACGCACCCCCCACCCCATCAACTCCAAGGAATTACTGATGGCAACCTTGCAGGGCTAAAAGCCAGCTCTGACACGCACCTCCTCGCTGCTTTGCTCTCTTTGCTGGTTAGGGTTTCTCAATTTGCCACAGACCTACATATGCCTGGGGAGAGGGAATTTCAACTGGAGAACTGCACCCATCAGACTGGCCTGTGGGCGCATCTGGAGAGCACTTTCTTCTGCTGGCTGTATAAGAAAAGCACCGAGCAAGCCTGGCGAAGCAAGCCGGTCTCTGCTCCAGTTCTTGCCTTGAGTTCCTGCCTCAGTTTCCCTGGGTGGTGGACTGTAACCTGTAAACCCAACAAACCATTTCACAGCAACAGAAAGAGAACTAGAGCAGAAGGTCCCCCTACGGCCTTCTCAGCACACTGAAACAGTTAGAAAAGTGATGGTGTGGATGAGTGACCAATAACGAGGTTAAGCACTACTGGTCCTCCATGAGTGCTGCTCCCACCAACTGTGCCACCCCCTCCATGGCATCCTTTCACACCCAACAACTACCCTTCCATGAGAACATGGAACAAATCCTCTCTTTGTTGTTGGTAAACAAAGTATTACCTTTTTGCTATTTCTTCTTCTTGGTTTTTTTTTTTTTTACTTTTATTTTATTTGGGGGAAGGCCACAAGTATCTTGGTACCCATTGATGTCAGAGGGCACCTTGCAGGAGCCAGTTTTTTCCTTCCTCCATCTGAGTTCAGAGCATCAAACTCAGGTACTCAGGCAGAAAGTACCTGTAGTCACTGTGCCATCTTGAGGGACCCACCCTGCACAACAGTGGCCCAGCTCCTGCTGTCCCCTCCCTGGAACATCCCCATCATCATCAGGCAACTGCACGCTGGCCTCCACAGAGACATGACACCCAGACATCACAGGAGGGCTACCTTGGGGAGACACAAAGTGCACCCATACAAAGACACTGCTGTACCAATCAACCTGGGTAAAGTGGACAAACTGGGAAAATAGCAAAGACAGTGAAGGCAGGAAGGAAGCAGCACTCGACAAGTAAAGGTAGCCCGTGCAGCTAGTAGGGTAAAATCTGACAATTTCTTTTAAAAACTAAATACCCAAGGCTGTAGAGGTGGCTCTCTAGGTAAAGTGCTTGAGTCACAAGCTTGAGGACCTGAATTTGGGCCCTAGTACCCATGAAAAGGCCAGGCACAGTGGCCTGCATCTATAAACACTGCAATGAGAAGTGAAAACAGAGATACTGTAGCTCAGTCACCAGCCTGCCTAGCCAAAAAATGAGTTCCGGGTCTAGTAAGAGACTCTGCCTCAAAATATAAAGTGGAGAAAGACACCCAACAATGACCTCTGGCCTACACCTACACACACACACACACACACACACACACACACACACACACACATACACCAAGAAGCAAGGAAGGAAGGAAGGAAGGAAGGAAGGAAGGAAGGAAGGAAGGAAGGAAGGAAGGAAGGAAGGAAGGAAGGGAAGAAAGACATATTCACAAAAAAAAAACCTTCCACATGAGTGTACAGCTCTAACTGTAACAGTGAAAACTCAGACATCCTTTGACAGATGAACAGTCCAACCCTCTGCGGCAGAGCCATAAAGAACACTATTCAGCCATGAGCAGGGGCAGAGTAGACATAGACAACAACCCGGTGGGACAGGGAAGGAAAAGCTACTGAGCAGGAGAGGCCGATGGAGGCTGTCCATTGTAGAAATCCATTTGAAATGCAGAAGTCTAAACACGGAAGAGACTAACAGTTGCCAGGACTTAGGGAGTGTGCTGTGGTGGTAGAGGTTGTTAAAGGACAGTGTCAGGGGGTCTGGGGACACTGAATGCACTGTAGATTGGCTCAGAGACTGTACAAGAAGTCTGGTAAGAAGCAAGCTTGAAGCAAACTGAAAAAGGGAGCAATAGATCCCTTTGTGTTACATGTTTTTTACAACTGCATGGGCCAGATTGCCCGAAAATCAAATTTCAATGAAGAAGAAAAGAGGAAGGGAAAGGGAGAAGAAGAAAAGGAGAGGAATGGTGGGAAGGAGGAGGAAGGCAGAGCTCAGGTCCTACTGAAAAGACCTGGTGGGTTCCCCCACGTCCACAGAGGACTCAGCCGACTACATTCCCTGCCTTCACTGCCTGCAGCCACAGAAGCAGACTGAGACTGGTTCCCACTCACTATAACACAATCCTGGTCAGACAGGTAATATTCCAGAATGGAGGTCTAACAATCCAGTTTGGAGAAATACTATCTGTGCTCTAATTTCGTTTTTCTGCAACTCTAGTCAAGGAAACTATGTACGTTCCTACTTACTTAGGATCAAATCTAATATTTTATCCCAAATCAGCAGCCTGCTTGCCTCTCTATATAATGAAAGCAATCTCCATGCCCCTCCATCCCCCCACCCCTCACCCCCACCCACTGTCACCTGCCCTCCCAGGTGTCTTTGGGTATTGGCGCATTTGAAGCAAAGACCACACACATCTACATGAATACACTCCATGTTTCACACTAAACAAACAGGATTTTAAGGAATCACTTGCCTGGGCTACATAGTAAGGCCAGACTAAGGAATCTGATAAAATTATGTCTTAAAATTAAAACAAACTGCCAGGTGGTGGTGACACACACCTTTAATCCCAGCACTTGGGAGGCAGAAGCAGGCGGAGCTCTGGGAGTTCAAGGTCAGCCTGGTCTAGAAGAGGGCAGGCTCGAAAGCTACAGAGAAAACACACACAACCCCAATTAAAACAAACAAACTTACAATCACCTTTTGAAGGAATGCATTTTCCCAAGAACTATGTGCCTTGTGTCTAAATAGGAAGTCCATTGTCATATTCATTCTCTCTCTCTCTGCTCTTTGGCTTTTTTCAAGACAGGATCTCACTATGTAGCTCTGGCTGTCCAGAAACTCACTATGTAGACCAGGTTGGCCTCAAACTCAGAGATCTGCTTGCTTCTGCCTCCTATTATGGGATATTTGTACACTGTGTGAAAATATATCACTATGATTGGTTTAATAAAGAGCTGAATGGCCAATAGCTAGGCAGGAAGAGATTAGGTGGGACTTCCAGGGACAGAGAGGACTCTGGGAGGAAAGGCAAGGAAGCAGAGCAAGCAAGATATGCAGGAGGAGAGCTAACAGCCACAAGTCATGTGGCAAAATGTGGATTAACGTTAATGGGATCATTTAAGTTATAAAGAGCTTATTAGGAACTAAGTTATAGGCCGAGGTCTCACAATTAATAAAGAGCCTCCGTGTCATTATTTGGGAGCTGGCAGGACAAAGAAAGACTCATTACAGCCTCCCAAGTGCTGGGACTAAAGGCACACACTATTACACCCGCTTTTTCTTGATTCCATTTCTAAAAGCTGTAACCTTATTGAATAATGAATAAAAGCAGAGGCCAGCAGGTAGTTGTTGGGGTATGATGACCTGAGTTTGACTGCTGGAACCCACACAGTGGGAAGAGAAATCCAAGTCCTGCAAGCTGTCCTGTGATATCCACATCATCGCCATGACCTGTGCATGCAATCACACGTACAAATACATACACAAACACTCACATATAAATAAACAGAATAATGTTTTCTTAAAAAGAAAACAATAGCTGCTTGCATTGAGCAGTTGGCGCATGCCACTCCAGTGCTCTGAGCACATGATCTCAATGGCTCCTTGTGAGACTCAGAAATAAGCAGGCTCAGCTACTCTGCATATATGGAATATCGAGGTTGAGGGTCACATTATGAGGAAGAGCCAAGAATAATTTAAGGTGTCCACCTTGTCAATGGCCTGGCCCAGCTGGGGATCTCTACCTGAAAGTGGCAGGTAAGGCATGCTGGGCTCACTATCTTCCTGACCCAAGCTGCTGTCCACACCAACTGCTCTGGTTTTCTACTGCTGCCGTAACAAACTACCCCAGTTAGACCTCCTTAAACTCACCCAAGAGCATGGCTTCACACTTCTGCAGCCAGAGGCCCAGAGGCCCTGGGTCTCAAAACAGAAGCACTGGCCAGCAAGGCTCCCATCAGCAAACTCCAGGAGAAATCTATGACCAAGCTCATTTGGGGTGTTTGCAGAAACATCCAGTTTTATGAGGTCGCACTGCCTGGCAGTCTTTAGCTCTCTGGGGCCTCAGTTTTGGCCCTGCAAGTGAGCCCCTATGTCTTGGGGCCAGCAGCTGCCCATCAAGTCATTATCTGGTTTGGAACTTGACTTCCCATTCTACATGTCTCTGTTCCCACTCTGTCTGCCAAGACCATGAGACGCCATCCCAAACTTCATGAGCTTAGTCACCCTACAAAGTCTCTCTTCTGTATTAGCATATCACAATTCACAAGGTGGAGAGATCAGGCTGTGCACACCTCTATGGCCCTTGCTCCACCTTCCACAACTGTGAACACACTGTCCCCAGGTGTGCCTCTAGCCCATGCAAGATCCTGAGAAACAGGAGCCATCAAAACATATTAATTCCAGAACACAGGATCCTGCCAGATCTGAGGTGATGGGAAAGATCACCTGGCCCAGCCCTCGGTATGACAGCTAAATCAAGGCTTATGCCTGCATGAATAAGCCAGATCCCTAAACATGGCCCACCAAACCTTGCCCAAAAGAGAGAGAGAAAGCCAGCTGGCAGCCTTCACAAGCAGCAACCCCACGAAGTGAATCATGGGAACCCCCATTTCCTGTCCTGGCAGGAGCCACACATCAGCCATTTACTCTCATCTCAACGTTTTGAAATAAGTAAATAAATAAATAATTGGAGTGTCTCATTTACAAACAATTCTCTTAGAGTCCCCAGGCTCTTCTGAACAATGGGCTGTGATTCATGTTTCCAAAAAAGATGTCCTTTGATCATGTTCTTTCCTTCTCCCTCGTGATTCATTCATGGGCCAAGTGGCTTAAGTAGAAGCGGGGTCCACCCACCAGAACCTCAGGAGAGAAACACAGGCCTGTTGTTAAGGCTTCCAAAGAGAATGCTGAGGCGGGTATGGGGGATCTTTAGTAATTTTCCCTTAGGGAAAAACAGCCAATCACTATGCATACAAGCACTCCATCCTTCCCAGTTGAGCATCCGCCCTGGGAACCACTAAGATCCTCCGAATGCCAACTGTCAGAACTGCAAAGATCCGGAAGGCCTCTGTGGGTCCATCCTTGACTTCCCTCCACTCTGACACATTCTAGAGACTCTAATCCTCAAGGTGCCTTCTGATACCTTGTTACACCCCAGCTCAGCTGTTTTACCTCATCCCAGTGAAGAGAGACACAGCTCCACCCTCTCCTACACCAGTCTTTCATACTTTTACTAGAATTTGCTGCCAAAAAACCTAGACCAGCAAGCAGTTCTCAACCTGTGGGTCGTAATCCCTTTGGGGGTCAAATGACCCTTTCAGAAGGGTTGAAGATCAGATATCCTACATCTCAGATATTTAATTATGAATTATAACCGTAGCAAAATTAGTCATGAAGAGCGATGAAAATAATTTTATGGTTGGGGTCAGCACAACATAAGGAACTGTATTAAAGGGTCACAGCATTAGAAGGACTGAGAACCACTTAGACTCTTCTCCTCTGAGAACTTTCCAGAAGAGTTTTAAGATCAATGTATTAGCAAAAGCCACGATGTTCGAAGGCAAGAGTGACTTCTGGAAGGTGTGTGACCTAACAGGGAAGATCACAGCCTCCTGGGCTGTTTACTTCCTCCTCTGGAGGGAGACCCTCCTGATCGTTTATAGGAATGTTCCCCCATCTTCTCCAGGTAAAGTCACACTACAGAACCCTGATGGCATCCAGGTCACTATGGGAATCGGATACTACTACACCCCCATGGATGGGTGGATCTCTCTCTCTCTCTTTCTCTCTCTCTCTCTCCTGAAGCCCCACACTCAACAAAAGAACTCACAGACTTTGTTGCTAAATTTGCAAGTTTTTCTGGCATTTCCCTCAGAAAATGTGACTTTTTTCCTTCTTGACGTAAGATACCATGTACCTGAGCTGCCCTCAAACACTATGATAGAGAGGGCGACCTTCAACTTCTGATCCTCCTGCCTCCACCTCCCAAATTCTGGCTTTACAGGTATGCACCACCCTGCACTACAAACTGGGTTTATGTGGTTGGTACATGGGTTCAAGTCCCCTCCCAGCATCCCTGGTTGTTACCTTTCCTGTCTACCACCCTCCACCCCCACAGCTACTGAGATCTCCAGCCTGCCAGCTTCTCTCTCTCAAATGCCAATGAAACAGTCTTCCAGTTTTTCTTTTAAAGGGGGGGGCAGGGCAGACTCACCATGTGTGATGGCACATGCCTTTAAACCTAGCACTGAGGAGGCAGAGACAAGTAGATCTCTGTGCTTCTGGAGCCAGCTTGGTCTACACAAAAGTCCCATAGTGAAACTCTGTCTCACAAAATAGACAAAATCAAAGGCGTAGACTCCCTTACCCAATAATCACAGGCCATAGTGGCAGCTGTACCAGAACAGGGTTGAGTGTAAATCCAATGCTGCCAGGGTTCAAACCCAGAGTGCTCTCATTACTAGCTACCCTTCTGCATCAAGGATGAAGTGCAAGCAGCAACTTTCTCCACTATGTAGTGACTCCCCTGCAGGAGCCAGCATCCCTGCTTCCTCCCTGCTTCCAGAACATCTTATGCCAGTTTCTGCCCACTCCTGATCCTCTTCTAGGTGTTCCTTGAATAGTCCTGGGCAATCCCAGGAGGGAATTCATTGCCGACACACCCCAAAGTCCTAAGTGGAATCCCCATCCTAAATTATTTGCAGATGGATGGAGCTCTAACAGCCTATGCCCCATAAAGAGCCCATTAGGAGGTACACAGCACGCTTGTTAGCTCCTTGCACACCCCATCCACCCTCAGAAAGCCCAGCTCTGCCATAGGCCTCAGGAAGGTCTGCCAAGTGCAGGCGGAGCTCAGCCCCGTGTTCCCAAAGCAGGGAAGCCCTCCAAACCTGCCTGTGGGCCTAGAGTGGAGGTAATGGCCCTAGGCGTTCCCAGCCCTGCCTCCGCGGCCACAATCCCTGACACACTACAGAAACAAGTAACTGGAGTTCACAGGAAGGACACAGCCTTGTAGATCGGAGTCTCCAGGAAGCTTCCAGTCAGCGGGCTGGGACGTGATCTAGGCCTGCAAGAGGGTGCTAAAGGCATGCCTGGAACAGACAGCGGCTGAGAAGGTGCCCTAGGGCAGCCCTTAGGGTGGAAGGCAGCAAGCTCCTGAAATGCTTGTTTGCAATTCAGAGAGTCCTCTCAGGTGAGGCTGGGTGTCTAATGGCTCCTTGGGGAAAAGAGTCTGAGAACAAAATAAAAAGATCTGGAATCCCAGCAAGCCCTGCGGCCTAGAGACCCCTGATATTTGATGGGGACGAACCGAGGAAGACAGGGTCTGCAGGGTCCAGGACTGACCGGCCACTGAGGAAAGCCGGGCTCCCTGGAGTGTGTACTGAGTCAAGCATAAGCTTGCAACTCGACTCCCTCCAGCCCCTCGGGAAGCGACAAAGAGGCAAAACCAGGTCCCCGCCCTCGAGGCCGGTTTCCAAGGCCCAGGGAACACTAGAGAACCCTGGTGCCCCCACTCTCCGAGGCGGGAAAAGCCGCACCAACCCAGCCCGGGTGCAGCGGCCACTCCCCACGCGGACAAGAGGGGCTTCTCAGATCACAGCACAGCACAATGAAGTGTCCACCAGGAGTCCCGGATGCCAAACAGAAGTTTCCCGAAGAAGCCAAAACGCACGCAAACAATGACCCCGGAGGCCCCGCGCGCGCCGGACCACACGGGACGAGGACAGAGCGAGTGAGCGGGAATGAGGAGTGCGGTGACCTCCCAACCCAGAGGGTTCCCCGGATTCCCTGCACGGGCTCCAGCCCCGGGCGGGCCGGGCTCCGCACCGCGCGGCAACAGGCTGAGCGCCGTGGCGGGGAAGTTGCGCGCGGGGCGGGCGCGGGGCGGCGCGCTGCTCACCCACGCCGTACTTCTCCTCTCGCTTGGTGGGGACCCAGCGCGTCATGGTGGCGCGGGCCGCAGCCCCCGGGAGCCGCCGCCGCTACCGCCGCTGCTCGGGCAGGAAACTCTGCGCCTAGGCCGCCATCTTCCATTCCCTCCCCGCCGCGACAGGATGGGGAGGAAAAAGTTTGCGGCGGAGGCGGTGTCATGTGGGACGGGGCGGGCGGAGCGTCGCGGGCCGGATGGGAAAAGGCCGGGAGCGCCGGCGAGAGGCGGGACGGCGGCCCGTTGTAGCCCGCCCAGGCGCGCGTGCATTGGGCTCGGCCCGCCGCGTCCCTCGAGGGACCCCGGCCGCTGCCCCGAGCCTGCGGACGTCCTGCACTCTGCACTGTGCGACCCGCATCCTCAACTCTTCGCCGAACACCGTGTACCTCGCACTCTACCTCACCCTGCACCCCTCTACTCCGCACCGCACCCAGCACTTTTTATCACGTACCCCGCACTCTATATGGAACATCGTGCAACCTGCACACTCTGCACCCTGCACGGCGCAGAGGCGCTCTTTGCATAATTCGCATGTGGCCCAGGTCCTTGCAGCCTTCCAGGCCTAGACCTAACAGGAATAGTGAAGGGTTAGTGCAGAGTCAAACACCACACACACATTCACTGCTGTGAAGTGCGTGCGGAACCCCAGTTTCTGTTCTGGTAGAGAGCGCTGGAGCAAAGTTAGGAGTTCTTCGTGGTGCATTCAGTCAGTCAGTCAGCAAAGGTGAAGTGAGCACCTATTTTGCCAGGGGTTGAGCATGCTGAGCGCACTAAGCACACCTGGTAGTTGATGGGAGAGGTGGTGCCCAAGTGCCATCAGCACTGGTTAGAGAGACCTAGGAAAACCCTTTGCAGCCCCTGGGTGCTTTCTAACAGCAGAGCTCCCTTTGAGTGTTGAGGGCCTGGAGCTTCAGAGTGGCCCCCTGCCTGCCTGCAGTAACTTTGGGGCATTCAGTAGGACCTGGGCATGCTGAAGTGGGGAAAGAGAGGAAGTGGGAAGAGCGGCTGGCAGAGAAAGGAAGCCAGGCCAAGCTTAGAATTCAACCTCCTAGCAACCATAATTTGAAGGAGGCTGGTCTCAGACTCACCCAGTGCCAGGCCACAAGTGCAAAACTTCCTAGTTCTTCAAGGCCTGCACACAAACAAACCCCAAGTTTTCACTAGAATCCAAGAAAAGGTTAAAAGTAGGGAGAAGGGTGGGACGGGACCTCCGGTCCACAGCTGCCCATTAGAAGGGATCAAGGGGGTCGCCTCTTTTACAGTGTGTCCCCTCTCCCTTGTATCTAAGAAACAATGACAGAGGCAGTGGCCTGGGAGCCTGCACGGGCTGGAGGAGTGACTGTTTAAAGGGTAAAGGCTACATAGTGCAATGATTGGATATCAGAGCCAAAGAGGGGCCAGCTCCCCGGCTGCTGACAAGACCACCTTGGCCTGGAGCAGTCTTGTCATTCCATCCAAAATGCAGCTTCAACAGCCAGGATCTTCTAGAAGGAAGAGCCTCCCCAGTTCAGAATAATGTGCAACTAATGATTTCTAACCAAAACCGCAGATTCATAGAAAGTCACAGGTGCCTCTCACTGATAAGGAACTTCAGGGCCACGGAGGGAAATGGCCTGGGCTCACCTCCCATGTGGGCTCCAGCATGCACTTAAACCTGTCTGTGGCAATCAGAAACCTCAAGGGCTTAGGCCTTGTGGGTATGGCCTGGTGACTCAGATTGCTCCAAGGAGAAGCCACTGAAGGTGCTAACCAGAAACCGGGTGCTCAGAGCTGAGTGGCAGGTGCCAGACCTGCTCTGTCAGAAGGGTTTCCCTGAGAAAACTGTTTTAAGCCTAGACTTGAAAGATAAGCAGAAATGAGCAAGGTAACGTGGGAGACTAACGTGCGAAGGGCCTATGGGGGGAAGAATGATGGTCTTTTAAAGAAAGGAGAGGTGGCTTGTCGTACAGAACAGCCAGGGGCCTGAGAACCGACAGTCCTTGAAAGCATGCCTGCTGTGGCCAGCTGTGCAACCAGTCTGTGACTGCTTCTGCCCAATCCTCCTGTCGCTCCTGACAGCCTGACACATGAGCCAGGGCTGCTGACACCAACTCCCAGGTCATCCCGGAGCGCTCAAGAGAGGGTGTAGCTCTCTCAACAACAGACCCACAGCAGTTTGCTTCCTGTCTATCCCACCCTCCATAGTCATTGTTCGATAACCTCACGGCACACATTTTCACTCTGATAAAAATGACTGGTGCAGGAGGTTGGGGAGGTGGGTCAGTGGGGTAGGGCCTAATATAAAAGCAGGGGGATCTGACTTTGGATTCTCCCCCCACCTCCAGCAGCTACGTAAAATGCTGATCATGGCAGCACACATCTGTAGCCCCAGAGATGGAGAGCCAGAGACAGGCAGATTCCCGGAGCTCATTGGCCAGGCAGCTTAGCCCAACCTTGAGCTCCAGGTTTGTAACAGACCTGGCCTCAAAAAATGAGTTAGCAAGCCATTGAAGAATATGCCAAATGTGGATCTCTGCCTATACATGCACACATGTGTACATACACCTTTGTGCACAGGCGCATAAGCCCATACAAATATACACCTACAACACGCATATCATGACTGATACAGGATTTGCATATTTTTGTAAGACTGCCATACTAATAAATTTCTAAATCAGGGTTTTAAAATTTATGTTGTATTATATTATTTTATTACTCGGGGATTGGGGCATCTACCACAGCACACATGACAAGGCCAGAAGACAACTTGCTGGGTAGTCAATTCTCTCCTCCCACCATGTGGGTCTCAGATATCAAACTCAGGTCAAGAGCTTGGCAGCAAGCAGCCTACCCTCACCTAGCCATTTCTTGGGCCTCTAAGTCAGAGTTGTCAAACTCCAGGTGGACCATGGCCATGTGTTTGAGACAATATGGTGGCTCAAAATAACACTGTCTCCTTGTCCTGTGGTCCCAAGAGCTCAGTATTCTCTGGTTCTATGGGTTGCGGTGGTGGCATTTTGAACTCCTGAGTCATAGCCACAGATCTACTGCCAGGCATCACACCTCTGCCACCACCTGGGCTGAAGGACCCAGAGCTCCTGAAATCAATAGTGGAGCTCACCCTCAGCTAAATGTAATCACAGGGTAGTGAGCCAGGGCTGCATGCCGTCCAGGATACACACATAGCCCAGTCACCCAGCCCCAGCCATCAACAGTGCAGACTAGCAGCCTCCCACTGAAGCAGAGGGGTGGCAGAAGCAGTGACCGCTGTTACACTATTAATTTTAAATCTGGATTTCTAAAAAATAAAATTTAAAGGAGTCCCACTATACAGCTTAAAACCCAAAATCCTCCTGTCTCGGCCTCCCACATGCTGGGGTTACAAGTGTGAGTACCACTCTGGATTAGTTTTGGATGTGAGAGACAGTCTCAGGTAGCCAAAGGTGCCCTCAAACTGGCTATGCAGCCAGCTGAAGATGGCCTTGAACTCCTGACCTAGGACTAAGTGTCACTTCACACAAATACTTTTAACTTGAACACCACTGCTATGCAAACCCAGGAGGTAAAGTCAGCCAAAAATCTGTCCTGGTAGAGGTACCAGGAGGCCCCATAAGTCAATGGGGTCATGCTGGGAGAAGAACAGGTGAAAATGGACGAGGGTATGAAGACTCTATGCACAGAAGGAGATTAAGCGTAGCCAACGTGATTGCTGAAAGGAGAAGGGCCTCGGTGTCACAGCAGAGGCACGTGGTTGCTGGACCACTGACCCAGTGGCAGGTATGACCATGTCTTGAGATAAACACTGTGATCACAGTGTCATCAATAAGCATGATTGATGATCAAACTTCCAGTTTACAGAAACAGAGGAGACTGAGAAACAAAGAAACGCAGTCAGAAGGCAGGAGAGACGGTCCGTGGATAAGAGCTCTTAGTCTGCAAGCCTGGGGGCCTGAGTTCGAATCAAAATGGTTTTGTCGTTGTTATTTTTAAAGCCAGTCCTGTCTGCACAGGCCTGTAACACCACCGTGGGGGAAGGGCGAAGACAGGCAGATCCTGATAGCTCCCTGGCTAGTGACTGCATCCTAGGCCAAAGCAGAAAAGCGGCTGGTTAGGTAAGAAACAGTCTCAGAACAATAAGGCAGAGTAGTAGGGGAAGACACACAATGTCCTGATCTGGCCTCCATATGCAAAACGAGGCACTTGGTGAAGGATCTCTGAGTGTTTTCCTTTCTCTGCCTTCTCTGTATGTTTCAAACTTCTCCTGACGTGAGATCGAGGTTGGGGGAGGGGAGGGGTGAGATTCAAGCCCACTTTAAGAAGCAGTGTCTGGGAGTGGCCATACAGCAGCAGCCTAAACTGGCCATGCTGATTATGGGTGCCTTGCACTCAGCCAGCAGGTGCTATGTTTAGCGATCTCCATAAAGATGAGTAAGGCTTACCCCAGGCATTAAGCTTTTCCCGGCCACACAGAACAAATACGGTATTAGGTAGAGGATGCTGCGCACAGCCGCTGGTGTACCCTAGGGGACTATGTGACGTGACTCTAAATGCAGCCAAAGCTCTGCTTCCCTGTACACAGGAAATGAGCTCTGATCAGGGCCAGGAACAGTGGCAAAAGAAGCTGCCTGGAATTGATGGAGCTTTGGATCTAGGTGGCCAGGCCACCTCTGGGACCTCAGGGTCCTTCAAAGGGTTATGTTTGTTCCTAGAGTCCATCAGCGTTTTGGCCAAGACCTTGGTGGCTGTCCAACTCTGGCAAAGTTATGTGACCTCCCTACTTCTGGGAGATTCACACAGGAAGGGCCCAGATGAAGCAGCAGTTTTCCCAGCCTGGGCATAAGAGGTTTAGAATGTGGGGCTTTAGAAGCAAGTATGATGCATCCTATTACTCCTCCATTCTCTCTAAGAAGGCAGACTCTGGACAGGGAACTCTTGGGAGCCCAAGGCTCGCTGAGCAGAGGCAGGTTTGAAACTTCAGAGAAGCCATGTGGATTTATTTTTCTCATTACTGTGACAAAAGTTCTGAGAAAAGTGACTTAAAGACGTGGGGGTTTTGTGTGTCAGCGTGACACGAGTCGGCAGAGGAGGGAGCCTCAGCTGAGGAAATGCCTCCATGAGACCCAGCTGTAAGGCATTTCCTCAGTTAGTGATCAAGGTGGGAGGGCCCAGCCTATGGTGGGTAGTGCCATCCCTGGACTGGTGGTCCTGGGTTCTGTAAAAGGGTAGGCTGAGCAAGCCAGAGAAGCAAGCCAATAAGCAGCCCCTCTCCATGGCTTCTGCCCTTTTCCTTCCTGCCCTGACTTCCTTCCATGGTGTACTAGTATATGGAAGTGTAAGACAGATAAACCCTTTCTTCCCCAATTTGCTTTTAGTAGTGGTGTTTCATCACAGCAGCAGTGACTCTAAGTGGAACAAGTGCTCGGCTGTCTTTCTCCTTTTTAATCAAGCTGATGGAATGGCCATTAGGTGGGTCTTCCTATCTCAGCAACCCTAACCTAGATAATCTCTCAGACACACACTGAGGTTTGTCTCTTAGCGGTTCTAGATCCTGTCAAATGAACTGTTAACCAACTCTCCATGGTGATGGGGTTGGTAGGTCAGGGTCCCAAGGGAGGAGGTGTGATGGTTACTGGGGGGGGTGGGGAGGATGCAGGATTTGGCTGAATATTGAGTGTGTAGACTAAAGCTCAAGAGGCCTACTGGCCACAAAAAGAACACCCGAGGCCCCTGCCAGAAGTGCTCTCAGAGTTGGCTCAGTCATGGAACTCTCCGGCAACCAGCATGGTAAACTCTCCTCAGACAAAAGATGCTAGGCTACATCCTCCAAAGGAGGGCTCCCACCTTTGCAGAAAGGCCAACTCCTGAGTAAACCATGGGCTGCTCTGATCGGTAATAAAAACAGCTTAGAAGCAATGTCAAGGCAATGAAGCTGAGCCCAAGGGACTTAAGTGAACCCTAGGACGAAGTCCAAGGATATGTTAATGGAGGCGTGATGACTAACACCCAACAACATAAAATTCATAACGTCAATTTTAAAAAAATGTCGGTCTCTCCCTCTCTCTCTGCCCTTCTCCTTGAGAGGCAACATCTGCCTCTCTCTATTCTCCCCCGCTTCTCCCCTTCCTCTTCCCTTTCCCCTCCATAACCCACTAAATAAACTCTATACCCAAACTCAACCCCTCTCAAAAAAAATCTGTCATGCAAAGAAATAGAAAAACATGTCCCTGAGCCAGGAAAGGAACAGGTCAGAAACAGATGAAGAAATTTAAAAAGTCTAAAGATCACATTACAAATAAACTCTATGTACCCCAAAAGAGAAGAAACTGTACCCCAATGAGGTCAGAAATGAGAACTGTAGAAGAGTCCACCTCCCTGCTCATGAATGGCTCTTGGCCCATAGTGACCGCTCAGAGGCACGCCGCCAGTCCCCTGCCCCCACCCTGCCGGTTTCCCTTGGGTTCCTACACTTGAGCTGCAGAGACCTCCTGCTGTCACTCATCCTCACCCAGCACTTCACCAGAGACCAGGATGTGGAGGGTAGAGCCGGAGAAGCCCTGCCTCGGAGCCTGCTGCATCTGACAGCAGCTTCCTCATCTGGTGTGAAGTCACCTCTATAAACAACCACCAGATCATTAACGCAGCCCTTTGGGGAAGCTGTGCTAACAGTCATAATTCATTCTTCCTTAAAAGTTTTTTTTTCCTCAGAACTACCACTTTTTCCGTAGGGGAGTCCGTCCTTGAGTGTTTGACGTCTGAGTATCACTTGCTCAGTAAATAAGCGTGGGCTCGGGCCATGGGTCTTCTCTGAGGACTGCAATACCGCTGAACCCAGAATGTCCTGACGTTTCCTCTACTTCTTCCAGGCTGACCTCTTTGGCCAAAAAATCCCTGCCAGCCCTTAAGGCTGGCCACTCAGTGTCCTGGCTACTATGGGCAGACTCAGAGGTGACGTTCGGCCAGCTCTAACTCACAAACCTGGTTCGTTGCCTATCTGTGGACATGACTCAAGGCTTCAACATATCCAGGGGAAAGATTGTGCCACACCAGCTGGGGGGACCAGGCACGGTGGACATAGAGATGGCATCTGAAGGTAAAGAGAAGGCATGCCTTGACCACGTGCTATTTTGACTATGCAAGGCACAGTTGACAATCCCAGTGGTTCCTTTTTTTGAGGCTGTATAAGCTGCCTGAAGCTAGCCACTATGGAAGATCTGCCCGTGGACCCTTTTCCAGAAGAGGACAAGCCCAAGATCCTCATACATTTGTAGACAAGCCCAGCGTGTGTCTGACTATGGTCTTCCTCATTTCCTCAGCCTGGGAGCTTGGAAAACCTAGCTTAGCGGGTGGAGATGAAGTCAGGGGTGAAGTGTAAGCTGATGACCACACTGTCCCTGCTTGCCCCTAACCCCAGGACCAGAAACACAGGCAATGAGAAAGTCACTTTGGGGCCAGTCCAGACACATACCCAGGTCCACTAGAAAGGCTCTAGACACAAAGAATCCAACTTAGGTTGGGCCTGCTTGCTAAGGCAGTGTGCAAGGTCTGTAGGACTAAGCTGATGGCCAAGAGAAACTGAAGGTCAAAGAGGTAGCAAGGGATCTTCTTTTCTTTTAATTATTATTGTTTTTATTGAACTATACATTTTTCTCCACTCCCCTGTCTTCCTCCCCTCTCCCCTCCTACCCTCTCCCATGACCCCCACATTCCCAATTTACTCAGGAGATCTTGTCTTTTTTTACCTTCCTATGTAGATTCCTGTATGTATCTCTTAGGGTCCTCTTTGTTGTCTAGGTTCTCTGGGATTGTGAATTGTAGGCTGATTTTTCTTTGCTTTATGTCTAAAAGTCACACATGAGTGAATACATATTATATTTGTCTTTCTAGGTCTGGGTTACCTCACTCAATATGATTTTTTTCTAGATCCATCCATTTGCTTGCAAATTTCAAGATGTCGTTATTTTTACCACTGTGTAGTACTCCATTGTGTAAATGCACCACATTTTCTTTATCATGTCCTTGTGGTATGATTGAGCTTCCTTTGGGTACGTACCCAACAGCAGTATTGCTGGGTCTTGAGGTAGATTGTTTCCTAATTATCTGAGAAATCGCCATACTGATTTCCAAAGCGGCTATATAAGTTTGCACTCCCACCAGCGATGGAAGAGTGTTCCCCTTACCCCACATCCTCTCCAGCATGAGCTGTCATCAGTGTTCTTGTTCTTGGGACAAGGGCATCTTCTAAAAGGGAGTGTTTTCAGAGGGAACACCACAGCCCCACTGAGATCCTGTGCCACAGAGAGAATGAAAGAATAAGAAGGAATGAATGGATGAGGTGGGCAAAGCCAGTTCTTTGTGGGAGAAGGCCCAGGCTCTGCCAGCAGAGAACAACAAAGGCCAGAGATGATTTGAATGCACCCCTGGACTTGTGTTGGATCCTGAATTCCCAAATTCCTATATTAATGACATGTGGAGGTAGGGCCTTGGAAGATGAGGGTTAGATGAGATGCAGAAGGTGGGACCCTCCCCCATGCTTCCATGAGTGGATATCTGAGAAGAAAGGAGGAGCTGTTCTTAGCCCATCCCACCATGCCTTCTCCTATACAACAGTGCATCAGAAATCCCTCACTAGGTGCTGGGGAGAGGCCGGTGCCATGCTCTTGGACTTCTAGAGCTATATGCGGCACAAACTCTAATTTTTTTTTGTTTGGTCTTGGGGTTTTTTGTTTTGTTTTTTCAAGACAGGGTTTCTCTGTGTTGCTTTGGAGCCTGTCCTGGAACTAGGTCCTGTAGGCCAGGCTGGCCTCAAACTCACAGAGATTCCCTGCTTCTGCCTTTCGAGTGCTAGAAGTAAAGACGTGCACCACCACCAACCAGCAGAACCTCTATTCTTTATAAATTACCTGATTCCAGGGATTTTTGTAGTAGCAGCAGAAAATAGACTAAGACAGATGCAGACTGGCAGCTGGGAGCTGTGTGTGCATGTGTGTATACATGTGTGTATATACATTTGTGTGCATGCACGGGTACAGGTCCCTGTGGTTCCCGAGGGGAGTCGTTCACAGGGTTTGGGTACTCTGTGAAGCAACTTGGGGCCAGGCTAATCCGAACACACCATGGGCCAGGTAAGCAGCAGGCCGGTTTTAGCAGCTTGGGATGCCTTGTGCTAGCAGGAGGGACGGCCAGCCTCTGTGCTTCCCTCTGATAGAAAGCTGAGGCACCTGCACCCAAAGCTAACATTTACCCGGAACTTGCTGCCACGGCATGAGAATTGAGATGCCTTTGTGGACAGTTCCTGCTTATTTCTGAATGCTGTCTTAGGAGCAGGCTGGGCCAGGGGGATTTGAAGAATGAAGTATATGCAGTACATGCTGGATACCATGAGAATTAGACAGCTGTCTCCTGGCTACCCCTCCAGCCTGTCCACTGGTGAGAGACCAGGTCCACCCTGAAAGGTTAGGTTCCCTCCTGGACCTCTACTTTGAACCAGAGGCACAAAGACCCCTCCCCTCCACCCACCCCCACCCGAATAAGCACACAGTTGTCTTCCAAGGCTTTCCCAGGACTCCCTGCCTTTGATGCTGCTACAAAATTAGCTTTTCAAACGTCTATCACTGCTGCACTACACACAGAATTCGTTCCTATTTTAAGTAAAGCAAGCATTGTTTTTCTTTTGCTAACCAGGAGAATAAAGCTGTTTTAAGAGAAAGGTGCTTCTGGTGGAGTCTAGAAGGCTTTTCTTTGGGTAAGTGGAAACAGAAATGGAGGAATTCTGCAAGAGCAGCACCTGTTCAAGGGGATTTTCTAAGGCTGTGTAGGCAGCTCCAGGATCCCCTGAGGCTGGCAGAATGGGGAGGGTGGATGCTTCAGGAGAAAGGGTTTCCCTTTATCCCATCCTTTGAACTGTGCAGGCCACAGGCAAGTGGAGCTATAAAACTGGCTTCAACTGCTAAAACCTAAGACTGTCAGAAGACGAAAGCCCAGCTTCTATGTTCCTCTTGGAAGGACAGTGGGTGCCCCCACAGCTGAGAAGGAAGGAGCATTTCCCCAGCATGGCTGGCAAGGCCCTGGAACTCACTTATGACCCCCCTGGTGTGTTTGTTCTCTGCTTGTTTGGCATTCTCCATTCAGGACAGAGCACATGCTGTCTGTTTGTCTTTGCTTCTTGGGGTCTTTCCAGGCAGGATGTGAAAGATGCTGGATGTTAGCAGCCCTGGTGGCGTCTGTACTCAGCTGAACTCCAACATCCAGTCCTGATTGGTAGCATCCTCCTCCCTGTCTGCTGATGGGCTGTTCTACAAGGATGCACACACACACACACACACACACACACACACACACAAACAAACAAACAAACAAACAAAAAACCACACGATCTGGGCTTTCAGGATGGAGACAGTGTAGCTTGGCTTCAAAGACACCACTTCTTGCTTCTTGCTGGGGTTTCCTCACCTGCTGCTTCCCCTCCTCCTTTCCCAAACACCACCCTGCCCTCCATGCACTCCCCCAAACACGATTCCTACTTCCAACACGACCCATAGGCAGCATGACCTAGCGCCCATGTAAAGGGGGTTTGAGTCTTTAGAGAAGGAGAAAGCAAGAGAGTCAGGCAGAAGGAGTTGTTAAACTGGGAGAAGACCTAAGCAAGCTGCACTCTGATCTGTTTCAAGAGAGACAGATGAGAGTCATTAACTCACAGGACATGAGTAAATGGGAGGGTGACAGGTGAGGGTCAGAGGTCACCTTCAACTTCTGGTGGCTGATTCTTGGAGTCTGTCCAAGTCTACAGACTCAGGCTGTGAGTGGCAAGATCTGCTCTGAGAGGGATTATTCTCTCCAATGGGCAGGAAAGCGGTCAACTAGACCACAGTGTGAGGAGACAATGGCCCACTGTTGTGGCCAACAGACCTCTGAGGCAATCAGCAGTCATCTTGGGGCGTTCCATTGTGGCCTATTTAGGAGGGATTACCCCAGCTGGGCCTATTGACTGTTTATATCCCTTCATGGAGGGTGAGGAGGGTCACCTAAGAATCTAGTAGCAACTCTGCCCTAATCACACATGAACTAGGGAGCGGCTGGAATATATAGACTGGATAGGATTGTATGTGTGTTGTATATGGGGAAGGGGGTGTCCATCTATACAGCTATGGAAAAACCTCATCCCTGCTGGGTAAAGGCTCTCTGGTGCGGCCTTTTGGAACACCCGCACCCCTTTAACTTCTCACCTATGCTCTGTAAGGAAGCCCAATAAACTCATTGGTTCCCCAAAGTTAACTTTGGTGGAATCGAGCCTCGGTTTGTCCTTAGAGCCTTAGGAGGAGGGATAAAAGTTGCTTTTCTTGGGGAAGGAATTTAAATAACACCCACACATTGGGGAAACCTCAGGAAAGGGTGTTGAGAGGCATATTTGCTCATGCCCACTTTGTTTTGCCCAGCACTAGGCCAGTGTTCAACCTCTGTACCAAGCCCTCATATCTACGTGGACACTTTTTGCAGGATCTTTCAGGAAAACCTGTGGAAAGTGATGGTACTCAAGCTGAGACCTGAATGATGAGGAGAATCACAAATGCCTTGGGGGCATAGCATTTGGAATTGAGACCACCACGATATGAAGGCACCAAGGCAGCAACAAGCCTGGAGATGGGACAGTCAAGGAAAGATGCTAGTGAACTGAGCAGGAAGGACTGGACATGGGGAAAGGAGCTAATGGTAGGCAATAGGCAGAGGGTGCAGCTCAACTACCCAGACCTTAGCCACCTCCTGTGCGTGACCTTCAGCAGCCCCACTATATATACTCCCACTGGACCTTAAAACGCTGTTTTGTTATAATTGTCACTCCTTGGGACATATGTAAGAGTACCCTTAAAATATATATACCACAGGATGTATTGAGTCAATGGATGGGGCTGGGATAGGAGCACCTGCCCTAGTCCCACTCTTCAGGCTCCCCTCCGGTTTATGGAGGCTCTCTTCTCCGGTGCTACAAGTGCTTATTTTCAGCTTCAGTGGTAGGGCAAGGTAGAGGAGCAGTAGCGAAGATCTTTCACCATGAGGGAGGAGCCAGTTGTCATTGCTAAGCTCCTACACTGAAAGCTCCCAGTGAAGGTAAAAGTGGAAGGGTCCCAATGCCAGGGCAGGAAGGGGAATTTGGGTCAAGCTGTGATTGCAGGGAGTATGGAGTCTCGCCTCAAACCTGTTGGAACTCAGCCATCCTTCCAGGGCCAGAGTCTCCTTGACTAGCTCAGGTCCTGCCTTCGGGGTGACTTTTAGTAGCCAGATGGGGTTACCATTTCCCGAGGAAATTAAAGAGCCTCAAATTGTCTTTCGAAGAAGATGATGTTGAAGTGTGCATGTGTGAGAGTCCACATGTGTTCACACAGGTTCATGTGTGTGTGTGTGTGTGTGTGTGTGTGTGTGTGTGAGTGTGTGTGTGTGAGTGTGTGTGTGATTGCAGGTGGATACATGCACAGAACACCCATTTGGTGAGAGGGTAATCTTGGGTGTCAATCTTCAAGTGCTTTCCACCTTTCATCTAAGACAAGGTCTTTCATGGCCTTGAATTTCGCCCCATAGTGACCACAGCCCTGCTCACAGGCTAGGCTACCTGGCCCTCAAGCTTCCAGCTTCCAGGGACCTGCCAGTCTGCACCTCCTACCACACCATCACGGGGATGGCATGTGTGCTGTACCACACCCAACCGTGTGTGTGGGTTCTAGGGACTGAATTCAGGTTCTCATGCTTGTAAGGCAAGTGTTTTACTGGCTGACCCATATCAGAGCCCAGAAAGAACCCAGTTTTTGTTCTGTTGAAGAAAGGCCAGTGAGTCCTGTCCTGGGAGAAGGAGCCACAGTATATGTTTGAGTCTCATTTTGAAAGCTGAAAAGGCCACAGTGAGCTATGAATTGAGCAATAAAAGAGTCTCATTCCAGTACAGGGCACAGTTCCTGGAGGTTTTGCTGCCTCCTTATTTTCTAGGAATAGTTGTTTACTGAAATATAGAAAAGAACGTGAGACAGAGGAGGTTTTAGCTTTCAGAATGGAAATCGTCCTCCAGGTGGACTCCTGGTTTTGTTTTGCTTTTAAATCCTTTTATTGAAAAAATACTGCGCTGGTTAGTTTTTGGTCAACTTGACATAAATCAGAATCACCTGAGCAGATAGTATCTCAATTTAGAAAATGCCTCTATCAGATTGCTTGTAGGCAAGTCTGTAGGGCATTTTACTGATACCCTGCGTCAATTCTTGATTAATGACTGATTGATGTGTGAGAGCTCAGCTCACTGTGTGCTGTACCACCCAGGGGCAGGTGGTCCTAGAGAATGAGAGTATAAACCAAGTAAGTCAGAGCGTGCAAATCGGCAAGCAGCATCCCTCCACAGCTTCTGTTCTGGTCCTGCCAACTTCCCTTCATGATGGACCAGAAGCTGTAAGATGAAATGAACCCTTTTGGTTTCGTCAGTGTTTCGTCACAGCAATAGAAAGGAAATCAGGACAAATATCAAATAGAGAAACTGTCACAAATCAAATCTCAGAGAGTTATAACAAAACAAATATAGCCAGATTCACTCACTCCCAGAAGGTTCCCCCGCATACCTGTGCCTGTCATAGGCCCTCTCTGGTCCATAGAAACATTATCCTAACTTTTCTAAGTTTCTTGTAATTTTTTTGTTGCTGAGAACTCTCTATGTTGCACTGATTGGCCTTGAACTCAAATCCATCCTTCTGCCTCAATATCCTCAGCAAATGAAGTGCATTTATTACAGATATGCTCTACCATGCTTCTCTGTTTTTCTGTTTGGTTTTGGTTGTTGTTGTTGTTGTTGTTTTGTTATATCTTTACCACCCAAGTGTGAATCCACTCTGGTTTAGATGCAGTTTATCCCCACAAAGGTTCATACACTAGAACAAGGACCGAGTGGGCTAGTGCTAAGGCGGTGGACCCTGGAAGGGGTGGTGCTTAGTAGGTTATTAGACCATGGAATACCACTCAAGGAATACATGCCTGCCTGTGGAGAAAGGGTTGTAAAAAGGTGAGGCCACCTCTCATCCCAGTCCCTCTGCTACTGAGCCTTTTCTCCATTTCTCCTTAATGCTGTGAAACCAGCACACATGCTGTTTGCTGCCTTTGGGCCCAATCATTTTTGAAGTTTCACTTGGAATGAATTTTGAAAAAGCTATTATCATCATAAGCTAGGTTCCACAGTGAGATGATGTATTTGGCAAAAAATTATGCTAATTTTTTCTTTCCATTGTCTTCTTTTCCATGTAGAGTTTGTCTTGCCATACTCCAGATGTAGTTGTGTTTATTAAGAAGACGTTGTGAAGTTATGGGTTTACATTAAGTGATCCTTTGCTCTTGTTTTTGTTTGATGGTTCTGGGGATTGAACCCGTGACCTCGGCATGCTAGGCAAGTGTTCTACCACTGAGCTATAGCTTCAGTCTCTTAACGTTTTATTTTGAGATATGGACTCAGTAATTTGCCAAGGTGGGCCTTGAACTTACGCTCTCTTGCTTCGGACTCCTAAGTAGTTGGGACCACAGAACCTGTGCCTCTAGGCCTAGCTCTTCCCAAATATGACCACACTTGGTGCTCATGGCCCCATCTTTCATCAGTGGATATCAGTTCACATTGGTTCCTGGCTTCTTGGGATGTGATGTTAGCAGTCTTCAAAAGCTTTGCCAGCTTCCATAGAAGCTAGCATTCAATAATATTACAGGTCAGTTGTGTTTTCTATGGAAGACCCATAGTCAGTCTCTTCTTCAGGAAATACTAATGTCTTTCAGTGAGTTGCTCTATTTCAAAAAGACTGTGGGCTAGGAGGAAGCTCGTTACTATTGGATTTTTATTTTGAGGTGCTGTGGGTGGAACCCAGACATGGTATATGCTTGGCAAGTCCCCTACCACTAAGCTGGCCCAAGCCTTTGAAGAGTTATTTTTTCTAGGCCTTCTGAGTAGTTCGATTGAGAAAAGAGCTTTCCTATATTGATATTAACCTTCTCACTCAAGTGCCAAGTGAGAGAATGTGGAATGGGTCTCCTCCAGCCCTTTGTTGCTATTCCTAGGCTTCATTTCATCTATTTGTACTCATTTATTTTTGATGCTGATAGTCCTCATGACAAAGGACACAGAAGATAAAAGAACTTAATATACTGTATGTGATTTGGCTAACCCTGATCACCAACTTGGTGGGACTTAGAATCAGCCTGGAGACAGACCTGTGGAGATGTCTGTGAGGACATTTCTAGGGATGATTTACATCAGGCAGGAGGCACACCCTCAAAATGAGCATCACTTTCCAATGAACAGAACAGAAAGAAACCAGAGGTCCAAGAAAAGAGCAGCGTTCCCTGGCTGGCTTTGCTTCTTCCTGAGTGACAATTTCTGCCACTGCTGCTTCTGCTATGGGTGCCACTGATGCCGCTGGTCTGATGCCGCTGGTCGGATGCCACTGATGCCATCCTCTGCTGCCCTCGTTCTCTACTAGATCCCTCTGAAAGAGCTAATGGCAACACTAGGTTCACAATGATGTATGTGCATATTTGAAATCCAGTTTTGCAGCGTATAAAAACTCGTGGCTTAGCACTCTTTCCCACCTGCTAGGCAAGGGAGTCTTTCTGTGTTAATTTTCCCCACAAACAAACCTTCTTTTAAGACTATCGGGGGTGTTTTAAAGATATGTAATCTTAGGAGTGTGGTCATTTCCTGTGGGACAATGGTTTTACCCTGTAAATATTTGTTTCTTGTACTTGTTTAATAAAATGCTGATTGGCCAGTAGCCAGGCAGTAAGTATAGGTGGGGCAACCAGGCAGGAAGTAGAGGCAGGGCAATGAGAACAGGAGAATTCTGGGAGAGGAAAGATGCAGTCTGCAGTCATCATCCAGACACAGAGGAAGCAAGGTAAGAATGCCTCACTGAAAAAGGTCCCAAGCCACGTGGCTAACATAGACAGTAATTATGGGCTAATATAAGTTGTAAGAGTTAATAAGAAGCCTGAGCTAATAGGCCAACCTGTTTATGATTAATGTAAACCTCTGAGTGTTTCTTCGGTACTGAATGGCTGTGGGACCGGGTGGGACAGAAACCTCAGTAAACAGAAAATAGTTTTTCAGGTTCATAAGTTTTTTCCTAGAGGCTCAAAGCTTCTGTTCGTTTATGTTTTCAACTCTGTCGGTGCCTTGCTGTTGGTCATTAGAGGCAGGAGTCACCGATGGGCAGCACATCCTCTGAATGGACATCTCTTTTGTTTATTCCAGGGGGTTTTCCTTGAATTATGTTTTTAATACTTGTTTTTCTTTCTTAGAGTTGATGGTCTTCTTAAGGGAGTCTTGTGATCTGCGTGTTTAATCTTTTCTTGCCCATTTTCAAAATGTGTTTCCTTTCTCAAACAATTGTTAATACTTCTTCATTTATTTTTAATTTAAAACCATTTTCCTTTTTGGACCCATCGTTACTTCTAGGGCCTTCTCCTTTGTTAGTCACCCTTGGATTCCTTGCTCCTCCTGACTTAGACTGAGATGTGAGATAGACTACTCTGTGGTCTCTGACTCTTTCCTGTGCTCTACTGTCTTGTTCTGAAGCTTTCTGCAGGCTGTGCAACCCGTGTGTTGTATCATTTCAGCTAATGCTTATGCCCTGTTCATTCTGAACTGTCTTGTGATCACACCTTGCTGCTCACTGGGGACTAACCACAAAGTGGTTTACTCTGCTCTTTTTCATTTTCCAATTCATGGTCCTTTTGTGGAACTTAGTGTTTAGACAAGTTTGTTTGTTTTGTGTTTTTTTAAGTTTAATTTTTTTAAAGAGAAATTTGTGTTTCCAGAATTTTGCCTTTAGTGATCAGAAAACCTGTTCCACCACCTAAGCTTCCTCCTGACTTCTTTGTTTACATACTTGTTTTCATTTTGTTTTGTGTTTAGGACAGGCTCTTGCTATGTAAGCAGCTCAGTCCAACCTCAGACTCTGATCTTTCTACCTCTACTTTTGGGGTTCTGGAATTACACTAAGCTTGTGTTTATGTATTGTTAAAATCCAGGGTAACATGCTCACTGAACCTCGAAGAGTCACTCCCACCCATACTTTGAATTGAGATTTTTTTTTTATTTCTCTGTGTTTCTACTATTCCTATTCCTGTGAATTTTCATTCTATACCCAGTTTTTCTTTTCTGTTTAGCCCCTGTGTCAACAGAAAACTCAAGAACGGTGGTTATGAGAGTTTCCTGGGCATGGGTGTGCCCAGCCTCTCTGACCCTCTTTCTGTTGGTCTCTTGTGCAAGTCATCTGCTATTTGAAGATGCAAAACCTTCTAGACCATATGCACCACTCTTAGAATGTTGCAAAACCCAATGCTGAGAAAATTAGATTTCTCAGTCAGTAAAATGCTTGCCATGCAAGCATTAAGACCTGAGTTTGGATCCCTAGCATGCAAATAAAGATTTGGGTTTTCATCTCAGTGCTGGGGAGGCTAGGATCCCTGGTTAGCCAACCAAATCAGTGATCTCTAGGTTCAGTGAAAAACCTTATCTCCAAAATACGTTGAAGAGTGACTGAGAAAGACACTTGATGGTGACTTCTGACCTACACATAAACACACACAAATACACATACATATGCACACACACAAATATGCACAAATATCACACACATACACATGCACATACACAAACATGCATGTGTACACATTACTCACATGCATGCATATACACATTGTTCATACACATGCACACACACAAACATGTATACATGCATGCACATGCACTGTACATACACACAAACATGTACACACATATTACTCACACACATGCATACACACATTACTCTTACTCATGTATACATACATGCACACACACAAGCATGTACACACATATATATGTGCATGCACGCACACACACTTTTGTTTTGTGCTTGTTTACTGAAATGGTCCAGTCTTCCTGTAATTGCACTGAGGTTATAGGCAGCAGATGCCAGAAATGTTGTCACTGTCGTTTGCCATTACAGTGGGTCAAGGAGCAATGAATATATCTTAGATACTGAAGCAAAAACCGTCAGTGCTTGGCAACTGTGCTTTCTCTAAAAATTAATAGTTTATAACACGGTTGAGTGGAAATCTAGATAAATAGCAGGTTGACTGTCTCTGTAATTACATTATGAACTGAAAGGAGTGATCAGTGTTTGTTTTGGTGTCACATATTAATTTGAAAAAAATTGACTTCATTATAATTTAGGTCTAATTAATCATTTTTTAGTTTTCATTAATATTAATAATAAATATTTAATTCTAAGATATTAAATGAGCAAAAGAGAAAATTTTTAAATCTCAGACAGGTCTGTTAATCTCAGCATTAAAATAGAAGTGAACTGAAAGATGATTCTAAGTCTCATTCTACATCTTTTAAAGGCTGATTTATGCTTATAAATTAATCTTTAAAAGGAACTGAAAAATCACATTTTGGGGCAGGTGGAGAAAACACATCGTGAACCACATATGTTCACAGCGAATGCAAACACCGTGGAAGGAAACACCCACATTTTGTGGACTGGTAGATACTTTATTCCTGGGTTTGGATTTTTTAGCTGAAGGCAATGGGATATTTGATGAGGGTTGTTGGGAGACTTCACCTCTTGGGAATAAGAAAGAATCAAACATGAGACAATTAGCCATATTAGAGCAATTCGGCTAAGTGTAAGTGGCACCCTAAATGGTCTGACGACTCCCATCCCATGTGAATTTCCCAGCATTGACCAGTATTCCCTCGTGTCCTGAAGCTCCCTGCGTTGAACACTGCTTTCTCTTCCTCCACCTTTAAAGCTAACCCGAGTACACATGGGTACGATTTGGAAATGGAGTAGACAGTAAATGTCACGGGGACAAGCTTGAACCAATGGGGAACAGCTGGGAATGACGTCTGAGGTTCTGGGAGGCTCATTCAAAAGATGAAACCTGGGTGTGTGGGATGTGGGTGGAGAGTGGGGGAGACGCCCACCAGGAAGAGAGCTTGTGATAAGAGAGAAGGGAGCAGACAAGAATCACGTTTGGAGAACGCAATGGATACTGAGAAAGACGGGCGAGATGAGATGAGAGGGAAGAGGCACACCCTCTGCTACTAAGCCCAGACTCCAACCCTACTTTTTCCTTTTTGGGGATGGAGTGTGGGGATACAGGTTCTCTTTATCCCATGCAGTCTTTCAAACTCACTTTGTAGCCAAGTATGACTTTGAATGTTTGTTCCTTAACTCCCCTTCCCCAATGCTGGTGTACAGGCATGTACACATTCACGTATGTGGTGCAGAGGATTCAACCCAGGGCTTTATCTACTGAGCTACACTGTGGCGGGTATTTTCCTTTTTTTTTTTTTTTTTTAAGAAAAGGTCTCTTTGAGCTATCCAAACTAGCCTTAACTTCAATTGAACTTGAGATCTTCCCACCCCTTGTGCCCAAGTAAATGGGAAAACAGGCCTGCACCACAAGGCCCAGCAACAAATCTTAACTCTCAGAGTTCTAAAGGATGTCAAAGGGCAAAAGCTCCTGAACCTGGAAAGAAACGCCACCAACCCATTTAGAGAGGATTCATCTGGACAGCAGCAGTCCATAGGGATTTCCCATTGTTTGGGAGCACTGGGGTTTGAGCCCAGGGTCTTGTGCACAAGTCTCAAGCACAATAGCCAAAACTCTTAGCACTGAGCTACAGCCCCAGGCCTAACAGCCCGAGTTTTAACATTGATTAGTTACTGACCACTCTGACCTTGGGTTATTACCTGACTGAGGCCCTCAGACCCTCCCTGTATTGGTACCTTCTCTTTAATGTCTAGATAGAACGCCTATACTTTGGGCTTCAAATTGGTTTTCTGAGTGAAATATAATTCTGACATATAATTATAGAAATATGACTGATCAAAATCTAAATCCTGATGAAGCAAACCCAGGGCAGTGATGGATGGCAGAATAGTAAAGCTATTTCTCATGGCATGGTAGTGAACTGGCAGCTGCCAGTGTTGGGACTAAAGGTAAAAATAGCCCTTTCTCTAAAGCTGGAATCTGATGGTCAAACATCATTAGCATATTGGTCTGTTGTTCCCACCACTGGGGTTACCAGTTGATGCTGCAGTGAGGGGCTTGGTTCCACTGAGGAACTGGGTGAAACTGCCCTGGACTGGGCAGCTGGGCATGACTTCTATTTTTACCTTGGTCCTTGGAGATGGAAGAGCTGGTATCTCATTGTTCTTGGAGGTGATTTAGTTCTCAGAACATGCTTGGGAACATGTGCTTTTGATGGAGACTTCAAGGCCTGATTCCTCTCTGTTTGGGTCAGTTGGAATTTACTCCTCTAGCTAGTGAGATGGCGCAGTGAGTAATAGCACCTCGCTATGTTAGCCTGACAATCTGAGTTCAATTGTGGAACCCCACAGTTGAAAACAAAGAGAGTCCTCTGACCTCTGCTGTGTTCCATGGCATGTACATACCTACACTTACATATATACATCACATATACCATCCATACACAATGATGACAGACTAAATAAATGAACAAATAAGTGAACTACGATAGCTCAGAGCTGCACTGCTGAACACTGCTCCAACTGTAGTGGGTAAGATGGTGAAGAGAAATGAGAGAGAAGAAAGCCAACAAGATAGAGTGATAGATTTGAGACTTAGGAGGATAACGTGGAGGAGGTGATCGATAGTCTAAATGGTGAGAGGACAATACAGATAAGGTGTAGGGACACATGAGGAGAGGGACTAGAGATAGACCAGGCCCAACACAAGGAGCTCACTGATTAAAGACCGTTCTGTGACTGGTGAGGCTACAAGGGAGAGATCAGCAGGATGGAGGCAGACGTCAGAGGGACTGCAGAGCTGTGATTTGGTGTAGGAGGTCCTTCTGCATTTGTGTTGCTTTCACTGGTTAAATAAAGAAGCTGCCTTGGCCTTTTGATAGGGCAGGACTTAGATAGGCAGGGAAAAGAGAACAGAATGCTGGGAAGAAGACAGAGAGAGAGTCGCCACCATGTTTCTCCTGCCTGAGACGGATGCTGGTTAGGAAGCTTTCCCAGTAAGCCATGACCTCGTGGTGACATACAGATTATTAGAAATGGGTTAAATCAAGAGTGAGAGTTGGCCAAGAAGAGGCTAGATATAATGGGCCAGACAGTAATTTAATTAATACAATTTCCGTGTAATTATTTTGGAGGTTAAGCTAGCCGGGTGGACAGGAGCCGGGTGGGACAGAACAAGGGCCGCTGTGCCTCAATACAACAGTGATTAATGGGTGAATTTGTGTTTAAAGGTAATGGCTTTAAACTTCTGGCTGAAGAGTAGACTGACTGAGGACATGGGACAGCAGGAACAGCTGCAGGAGGAGCTCACAGACCAGAGATCATCAGAGACATGGATCCTCAGAGGTAGATGGGACAGATGCATCATCATAAAGTCACGGAGAAGAAAGAGATAAAGGTGTCATAGTTGTGGCGGTGAGCGTGGGGAATAAGAAGATGTGTTTGAAGCCAGGTGGTGGTGGCACACACTTTTAATCCCAGCACTCAGGAGGCAGAGGCAGGAGGATCTCTGTGAGATTGAGGCCAGCCTGGTCTGCAAAGCAAGTTTCCAGGGCACAGAGAAACGAGAGACCCTGTCTTAAAAAACCAAACCAAAGAAGAAAGAAAGAAAAAAGAAAGAAAGAGAAAGGGAAAGGAAAGGAAAGAAAAGAAAGGAAGTTTTATACTTGTCCTGTTTCCTTCAAGGTGATTCTTAGGTGTTCAAGGAGCCTTGTCAAAAACAGAAGATGAGGCAAGCAGAGATGAAGTAGGAGGGTGGGATGAGGAAACCCAGAGCCTGGAGCCAGGAGAGGATTCCTAGAGAAATGGGCAGAAAGCAAGGAAGGCCCAGCCAGAGCTTAGTGCCTATCACTTTGAGTTAGAACCAGGAACTAGCCTGCTCAGGGGCTGAGCAAGAGCATCCTGTTATCAAACAGAAACAGAGGATGGGTTCTAGCAGCCAAGAAGGTGTGAATTGTTCAGTGTGCTCTGAAAAGTAAGATGTGCTTTCACTCAGGGGAGTCTACCAAACCAGCTGCGTGGCACTCTGGTGTAACCTTGGTAGGAGTGTCCTTCCTGGGTTGGGGAGGCTGGGGTGAGGTCAGAGGCCCTGCGAGGAGTTGCTCCTGGAAGGGTGTGTTTCATGCTATTAAGGAACAGTGAAGCAGAAATGAGGCAGACAAGGCAGCAATCCAGGCTGGGAGATAACCAGAGCACTGGGGTGTGGGAACCAGGAGTGCTTGGAGGGTCTCAAAGCCTCTTGCCCTTGGCAGAGGGGCCACATGGCCAACAGCTCCAGGTAATGACCTCAGTGACCTGCCAACCACAGCCCTCAAACCCTCCACCAGGGTCAGGTTGGATCCTGTGAAGTTCTTGCTAGAGAGAGTAATGTGTGGTAAAAGTGCTTGACTCCCTATGTGGTCATGTAGATCTCTAACTGAAGTTCCTAGAGATGAGTCCAAAGCAAGGCTCTCTAGGGGAGCCAGAGTCCAAGAAGGCCCTCTGTTAGTAGGGCTCTACTCCCTGGGGATGTCATGGGTCCCTTCCCTTATCTCTCCATTGGCTTTCTACATCAATTTGCCTTCAACAGTTTTGGCTTTATTAAGCAGAGGGTACCTCTTTTTTTTTGTAAATGTTGCTGTTTCTTTTCCACCTCTTTCTTGGTCCCCAATTCTGGCTTGTTTCCCGTCTTTAGCCTGTCGTGACTCATGCAGGTCTGTGGCTGGGGCTGCTTTCTTCTTAGTTGCATGTGTCGATCCTTTAAGCTGTGAGGCTGCATCATGACTCATTGTGGTCCCCAGAGACTGAAAGAGTTAAGATGTGCATCCTTTTGGAGCACCATGCCATCATCAAGCATTTAGGAAACACCTTCCCCGGGCCCTGATGGCAAAGAGGTGGGTGGGCAAAATTTGGCGTCAACAGGTGAAGAAAGGTTCCACTCTGCTGTTTCCTAGTGGGTGGATGTTTGGCCAAAGGCACTTTTCCTCACAGTGCCCTGCACATGCCAAGGCTGTGTACATCCATCCACAGAGAAGCCTGCTTGAGCAGTATCTACTCCTATGTGTATGTACACAGCACCCATTTATTTACACGTGCAGGAGATCTGACACACAAGCCCGTTTCCTCCTCTGTAGGAGCCAATCGATGAGCTCACACAGGACTGGCAGGGAGAAGGTGCAGTAGGGGACTGTGTGTATAACCTTCTAGATCTGATACTTGGTACATGTATGGGTTACGTGTCATGTGTGTGTCAGTCACTCTGTGACTTGGATGCTGAGGGATGTAGGAGCGGGCTTCATTCTTGCTCGGTGTGTACTGTGAACTGAGAGGCAAGACAGACCCCTTAAAAATAGTTCCTGGGGATGTGTGAGCCTTGATGGAGGCATAGTGAGGGCTCTAATGATGCCCGCTTACTATGACCACCCGCATGTACCCCACCAACCCTTGACTCATTCCTCAGGCATCCTGCTTGCCAGTGGAGCCTGAACGGTCACCTGTGTGGTAGGTGAGCAGTGTAGGGAATCTCATTGGTGATCTTTGACTGTCAGCCAATGAGTTCGTCAGGGCGGCCGTACCCCACGGGACAACCTAGTACATGGTCTACAACGGCTCCTCACCCGTGAGCCATTTTGCTTGTGAGCTTGTCCCTTAGGATCAAAGTCTGTTTTCCTGGCTGTGGCAGCTGTTACGCGTCACTCTGTCATCCTGCATGGAACCTGACACCTCGATTTTGAGTAAGGACAACCTACCTGTCTTGCTACCACTTCCTCTACCAGCCCCCTTTATCAAGGTGTCAGGAATGCTTGGGACCCAGACATTTGGGTTGCAGTTTTGATCATCTGTCGAGTGGGGCTGAATTTGATCCCTGCTCCCCCAGCATGTCTCCACAGTGACCCAGCACACGTTGACTTATGAGGGTGTCATCCAGTCTCCTTGAGTTGTCTTCCTCCTGACATCACACAAGTAAGCTCTTGAGCAGATCACATGACCTTCACTCACACTAATGCCCTTCATAGGCACATGCAGATAACGGAGTTGATTGTGTCGTTATTGGAGGCCTAAATGAGATGACCTGTTTAAAAATGCTTGGTGCAGGGCTTGACCTGCATGAAGTGTTGAGCCAATGTGAGTCAGGATTGTGATTGTCTTCAGGGAAGCCATTTAGTCACGTGTTGTTGTGTTGGGTGAGGGTGTAATGAGAGGGCTAGGGAACCATGGAAACAAGTTGGAACTTGTAGGGGGGTTGGGGGTACTCTGTCATTCCCAAGCACCACAAGTAGCAAACAGCCTCAGGTGCTCAGGGACTGCCTGGCCTTAGAAACTGCTTCTGAGGTTCCTTGTTCCTCCTGCCTGCTTGCCCTGGGCACTCCAAACCAGCCTTCATCTTATTCTGTGCGGAGTCTCTGGGCCATCTCTCTCTGTGACATATCCTGGAGCTCCTTAGACACTTTTATCACCACAGCTGCCATCTTAACACCACAGAATATGCTACAGCGATATTTATAGGCTTCTGGATAGCAGGTCTGATAAGGGGAAGAAGGAGATGGAGGTGAGTCTGTGGCTGGCCTGAAGAGTTGAGCTGGGCAGGGCTCCACTCTCATTAATGCCTCTGTAAATCATGCCATTCCTTCGGGATGTTCAATATTTTCATATTCATCTCCATTTTTCAAGAAGAAAGTGTCCGACTTGTCAAGCCAATCCTTTACAAATGACCGGTCAGTTGTAGCAGCATCAGAGTGAGTATCTGTGACTCTGTGATCGTATCAAGGAGTCAGAGAAAGCTTAATGCCTCCAGGAAACATCCCACTCACAGTCCTAATTGATATAGCAAGGTGCCCTGAGCCATAGCCTGGCTCAGGAACAGTGCTGGCTGTGGGGCTACTGACCCTATCAGGGGCAGGAACAGTTTCCTCCAGAGACCCCTGGTTGCTGGAAGAAAGCACCTGATGGCCATGACACCAGGGTTCATTTAGCTCACTCACTGTGGGGACTCAAGAAATTTTTTGAGTAAGCAGCAGAGGCTTATGTGTTAAATAGTTTTGTTTAAAAACAAAATAGTGGTAAAGACTGGAGAGATGGCTCAGTGGTTAAAAGCACTGGCTGCTCTTTCAGAGGACCTAGGTTCTATTTCTGGCACCCACACAGCAGCTCACAACCGTCTGTAATTCTAGTTACAGGGTATCTCATGCCCTCTTCTGGTCTCCAGCAGCAGCAGTAGGCATGTGTGGTGCATAGACATACACGCAGGCAAAACACCCAGATGCTTAGAAACATATATGCAAAATTGAAAAAAAATAGTGGTAAACTGTACATGAAAACTTACCACTTAGGCTTTTTTTTAAAGATGGATTTTATTTTTATTTGTATGTGTGAGTATGAATATGTGTAGGAGGTTGTAGGTGCCCAGAGAGGCCAGAAGAAGGTGTTGGATCCCCTGGAACTGGAGTTACAGGTGGTTTTGGGCAGTCTGATGCGAGTTCTGGGAACCAAACTCTCATCCAGTACAAGAGCAGCAAGCATTCTAACTCCTGAGCCATTCCTCCAGCCCTACGTTTAAGCCATCTTTAAGTGTTTAGTTCAGTAAAGTTATTGCTGAAGCTGACTGGGGTTTCTTTTGCTCTATCTGGTTACAAACTGTGCCTGGGAAGTGGAATATGGCCATGCATGCGTGCAATCCCAGCACTTGAGAGGTTGGAGCAAGAGGACAGCTGCAGGTTCAAGGCAAGCCTGTTTGCAGAGTGAGTTGGAGGCATGCCTGACTCACATAACAAGAACAGGCTTCCTTAGTGTTGTACTGAGCTTAGGGTCTCACAAGCTGGGCTTCCAAATCCAGAGGCTTATAGCTCCAAGCCTTGAGAACCAGAGGCCTACAACTCAAGCTTTCAAAGCTGAAAGTTTCTTGTTCTAGCGTTCAAGGTAGAGCTTATTGCTCTAAACTGTGACCATCAAGAGTCACAGCCCCTTAGCCTGGAAGCCTCAGCTCTCTAACCTTTGGCAGCTCTCAGACTCCTCCAGAGGCCAGAGTTGTAGTGTTCGTCCTAAGCACCTACCTGTGCCCCTTCACAGTCGCTGGTCTCTATAGTGTGCCAGCGTTGCTGCTGTCTCTTGCCTTCCCAATGCATCTGCTCTTCTTCAGTTTCTGGTAGTGCCTATCCCCTGTCACGTTTGGAAACTCTTTAGCTGCCCCCTACTATAACAGCTTGGTTTGGAGTGTGGGGTCCTTGACTGGCCTACAGCTGCTGCTGCAGCTCAGAGTTTCAGGTACCACAGCCCTTTGCCCTTGGGAACCCTTCACTCATTCCATCTTGATACTGTTTCTGCTGCTTCCACAGCTAGGGAAGGGAGCCCTAGGGTCTTTTTTTTTTTCTTCTTTATGATTTTTGTGAAACAGCTCAACCCATTTTCTCCAAGAACAGGCGAAAGACCCCCTGAGAGATGCCTTTGTTGGTGCCTAATGTTGCAACATCAGAAGAAAATACTCAGTAGGAACCTACCAAGCTAACCTGACAAGACTGAAGAACAGCTTCATTACAGAGTGAGGAAGGAGCATGCCAAACCTGCCGGGGGATCGTAAATACACCGATCACACCATGCTTCTAATTCCATCAATTGCAAACCTTACACACTGACTCTGCCAATCACAGGATTTTTGGCTGAGTCACTAGAGAAGTGTCGACCTTCTGTCCAGAGAGAAAATAGCTGCAGGGTGAGCAGGGCCAACTAGAAGTCACTGCAGCTTTTCTTGCCAGGAATGGAGTCTTCTGAAATCTGTGCCATTGCCTGCAGTGGTAGTGACTGGAGCAAGGCCTCCCAAAGCTTGCGGCTTCAGCCACGTCTTCAGGTTCCATCTGGCTAGAGTACTGATAGTGCTTCTTCAGGATGTTCACAAGACGTTCAAAACGGCAGGGATGCCATGATGGCAGTTCAGCCGGCCGTCACAGGTCTGGTTGACAGTTCCCTCCCTAAGGGACCAGGCACGCGGAAAGAATGGAACAACTGCAGGATTCCGATCACCAGGCCTCCAGCAACCTAGCTTCTCTGAAGGAACAGCGAACCTTTAAGGGTATTTACAAGGAAAACCTTACATTGATGTAATTAACAATATGTAACAAGGCCTCTCTCCTAGCCACATACTCTGAGGGAGATCCCGGTACCTCTGATCTGTCTCAGTGAGCTATACTCACATTGCTGTGAAGGCTCCAGACTTCACCTTATTCCAAGTTGTGTGTCTGTCCTCCAGGCACCATTTGCCCTCCCCCCCCAGGCCCTGGTAGCCACCATTCTACTTTCTGACTGTAGATCTGACGGCTGTAGTTCTTCATATATGCTGTGTAATGGTTGATATCGCCAACTTATACGATCTTGAACCACTTAGGAGCCAAATCTCTGGGTGTGCCCATGAGGTAGTTTCTAGGTCAGCAGTTCTCAACCTGTGGGTTACCACCCCTTTGGGTGCTTACATATCAGATACCCTGCATATCAGATATTTACAGTAAGATCCATAGCAGTAGCAAAATTAGTTATGAAGTAGCGATGAAATAATTGTATGGTTGGAGGTTACCACGAGGAACTATATTAAAGGGTCACAGGTATTAGGAAAGTCGAGAACCATTGTTCTAGATTATTTGAGGTGGGAAGAGTCACTGAATGTGAGACAGCGCCATTCCACGGGCTGGGGTCCTAAACTGAGTAAAAGACGAAGCGAGTTGAGGACCAGCGTTCATAGTTGTCTGCTTCCTGACTGCGGACCCAAGTGTGACCAGCTCCACTCCCCTGCTGCCATGCCTTCCTGGTTCACATAGCACAACGTCCTCAAGGTTCCTACCTGATGGGGCACGTGCCAACATTTCCCTCCTTCTTAAGTCTGAATCACGTTATTTCATACAACGCCACACTTGACTTATCTGCTTACCAAAGGACACTTGAGCTGTTGTCACCTCTTTGGTGCTGAGGTCACTGCTGCTATGAACACAGGTGAAGAAGATGAGTTTTGAGAGGAGGAATTTTAGTGAAGCAGGGTTTCCAGGGCAGGGTCAGAGAACACAGAAACTATCTTAGAAAGCACATGTAAAGGCCCCGAACACTGTGGGCTGAAGGGTGGCCATGGGATTATCTGCTGCTTGCCTCCCAGCCACATGGCACAAGGAAAACGAGGAGACACTGGAGCGCAGCTTTAGCTGGGAATGTGAGCATGTGGCAGACATACATGCCCCAAGCCACAGGATAGTGGACAAAAGGGCTGCAAATACATGCTGCCCTCACAAAGCTGGGGTCCAATGGAGCACACGTTGGTAAACAGCGTGTAAGGCCTTACTCACTTGTCAGAGGCACAGAGCAAGGCATATTGAATCCAATGCAGGACTTGATTCCAAGCCCTACTGGATTGCTGGCAAAGGTCTGCTGTCGCTGCTTAGGGCATTATGTGTTTTTCCCCCATAGTCCTTCAAACTCCCTAGAATTTGGATCAAGATTAGTTTTAGCCTCTGTGATTGAGAGGAGTTACTTAACCTCGCTGGGCCTCAGAGGCCTTATCGGTTAGTGAGTGATAAAGATCACATCTGAGAGCAGTTCAAGCTCTGAAAAGTCTGCTTTTATAAATTCGACTAAAGTTTGTGTTAACTATGCCACGGTTGTCCACTCTTGCCCTCTGGGAGTCTAATTCCACAAATCACTGGCCTTGGACAAATGTCTTAACTTCTCTCTGAGTCTCAGTGTGAATAACCATCGTTTCAAAGGTTGTTAGGAAAACATCTTCCCGGTTCCTCCAGCTTGTCATCACACTTGAGCATGGGGGAATCCCCAGCTCATCATCACACCTGTGCATGGGGGAACCCACAGCTCATCATCACACCTGTGCATGGGGAACCCACAGCTCATCATCACACCTGTGCATGGGGGAATCCCCAGCTCATCATCACACCTGTGCATGGGGGAATCCCCAGCTCATCATCACACCTGTGCATGGGGGAACCCACAGCTCATCATCACACCTGTGCATGGGGAAAGCCCCAGTTTGTCCCTGTTGCACCTGTGCATGGGGGAATCCCCAGCTCATCATTACACCTGTGCATAGAGGAATCCCCAGTTTGTCCCTGTTGCACCTGTGCATGGGGGAATCCCCAGTTTGTCCCTGTTGCACCTGTGCATGGGGGAATCCCCAGCTCATCATTACACCTGTGCATAGAGGAATCCCCAGCTCATCATCGCACCTATGCATGGGGGAATGTGCATGAAAACAAACCTTCATGGAAAGATGCTGCTACGGCTTCATCCAAGTGTATGGGAGCATGAACTTTCTCCAGCCGGCACGCCTGTACGCACACTTAGAACTTTCCCAAGTGCTTTTCCTTAAAGTTTCTGGTCATCCTCTGGCTCTGTCTTTCCAGTTGCTGTGATAAGATATGCTAGGAAAGTAGCTTAAGGGGGAGGATTTGTTCAGCTCTCAGTTCGAGGTACAGCCTATCACTGTGGGGAAGTCACAGAGGGAGGCCTTGACTCAGTTCCTCACATTGTATCTGCATCAAAGAGGCACAGAGCAAGCGGCATGCATGCTGCTCTCCCCCCTTCCTTCACTTCTACAGGCCAGGTTCCCAGCCAGGGAACGGTGCCACCAAAGGTGGCCAAGTCTTCCCACCTCAATTAATGTCATCAAGATAATCTCTCGCAGGCACGGCCAGAAGCTATATTACATCAAGTTGACAATTAGTGCTAAACACTAGAGGCCTTGATGCTCTCTGCTTATGTGCAGCATGATGCCTTCCTGACTGGTCCATGGACCAGTAACAGATGTGTGAGAGCTCCTTGCCCTTCCCTCAACATATTGTCCCAGCTATAGTAGGCTCCTCATTATCTTTGAGACATAGCCCTAATTTCTCCTCTTGCTTCACTTTCTCTCCCTTGGAAATGCACTTTCTTGTGCCTATAAGAAATCCCTTTTCCTCCTGTGATGGTTAATCTTGGTTGTCAGCTTGATTGGACTGAAAGACAACCTAGGCAATTTGGAAAGCCCACTTCTCTGGGTATGTCTGTGAGGATGGCTCTGGAGACAATGAGCAAAAACCCTCCCTAAATGTGGGCAACATTATTAGGCTGGAGGCCCAGATGGAGTAAAATGGCAAGGAGGAGGGAGCTCTCCAGCATAGGCATCCTCCTCTCTGTTTCCCAGCTGCCTAGAGATACACAGCTCTGCTCCACTCTGCCCTCCTGCTCTGATGTTGTTCCTCACTGCAGGCCCAGGACCGGCACAGCCAGCGACTCTGACCTCTGAAACTGTGAATCCAAATTTATGCTTCTTTCAAGTAGTTAGGTCACAGCAAAGTAAAGCCAAATCATGCCTAGTATAATGCCCTACCCCAAGCTGAACAGGGCCACCTCTGGTCACTCAGGAAGAGGGTCCTCTTTCTCTTCTGTGAGGCCAATCATGATTTGGCAGCACACACAGCCCTCCTCCCCCAGTATATCAGTGGGTTAAGTTTTGCATATGTGTGCCTGTGTTCTTTCTGGAAGAGGCTTTGGCTTCCATAGATTCTCAAAGCATCTATCATCAACCAGAAATAAATGCTAAGAACTACTGAATTGTAAAATCAATGCAAAAAGTGAATTAGGAAAAATGAAGAAAATACAGGGAATATTTATCTAGTGTCAATGGAAAGGAGCTCTAAGAATTATGGGAGCAAATACAACAAAGGAATTTATAAGAGCTTAGTAAAAACGTTTGGAATTATTCTATATTAAAAACAAGCCAACAAACAAAAACCAAGTGAGGGCCAGAGGGAGGGCCCAGAGAGTGAAGAGCGCTTGCTACCAAGCATGGACAACTTGGTTTGATCCGCAGATATGCCTGTGGAAGGATAGAACCGACTCCCAGAAGTTGCCCTTTGACCTCCACAACTAAGCTATGCATGCCTCCTTCTACATAAACAATAAATAAGTATAAAAATTTCAGTTTAATCTAAAAAGGCACAGAAAAAATTATCGTGTTCTTTTTTGACACTTTTGAGGTTTATTTCTACTCTAACAAGGTTCCACAAACCTATTGGCTGAAAATAATACAGATTTATTCCATAACTGTTCTAAAAGGTAGAAGTCCAAAAATGGTTCTTAGGCCAAAATCTCGGTTTCAGAGTGACACATCTTTCCAGAAGGTTCGAAGGAGAGCCTGTTTTTCTGCTTTCTGCCGTTTCTGGCTCTAGAAGCTGCCTCCATTCATGCCCCTCCTTGTCTTAAGCCAGCAGGGGCCGTGCGAGTCTTCACACCTCCATCTCTGTGATGGTGACTCTTCTCCTGTCTTCTTGCATGCACAAGGACCCCATGTTATTTTCCCAGGACATCTCTAACAGGTGCTCAAAATGACCCCACCCTCACAGCTCTGAAGACCAGAATTTGGGGACCTGGAGCTGAAAGGTTGGCTGTGAAGGAGAACCCACTCCTCACCCATTTCCTAGCTCCCGCATTCCTGTCACTGCCTGGCTGGTGGCACTGTAACTCAACCCTATCAAATGGTCCTTCCATGTTGTGTCTGTGTCCCTGTTTTCTTATCAGAACAGCAGTCACTAGCTTAGGACCCACCATAACCCACATTATACTGTTTTAATTCAACCAGTGACATCTACAGAAACCCTATTTCTACATAGGGCCACCTTCTGAGGCTCCAGGGGACATTTGCTTTTGGGAGACACTGTTCAACAAGACATACTTGTGATTGCATTGGGCCTGCTTGTATAATCCCCAAACCTGTTTTGTTTTGTTTTGAGAGAGGGTCTCACTATGTAGCCCATGTTATCTTTGAACTCTACAGTGCCTGTCTTCACCTCTTGAGTGCTAAGCTATGGGCAAGTACACCACATCCAGCCACCTCCCCATTTATTGAGTTAGCTATATAGCCACCTAATAACCTTTGTGTCTACTTTTACATAACTTAGTCTACTCTTGGGTCTGAGAATTGGGATGTGGGACAGACACAGAGGACCCCAAAGCTCAGAGATATTCTATTTAGACTCATTGGTTTCTTCACTCTAGACCACAGTATATCCACAGAAGAATTTGAGGAGGGTCCCACAAGCCCATGTGGTCTTCTAAGTTTACATAGCTAGGTGCCACATCAACTTCTTACCAATGTCTGAGACAATGCCTGGGTCAAAAGCCCAAGAAAGTGGGTACAGAACCAACATTTTCTGTCTGAAGCTGCAGGGAAGCCTCTAAGTCCACATGAATAACCACCTGAGAGTCTGAAGTCTACTGCTTTCTCATGCCCAGCTGCCTTCTTATTTCCGGCAGAAACCCTGATGTCCTCAGCCCTCACAGTAGAATCATTTGGAGAGCTTTTAAGGTGGTCTGATGCCCAGAGAGTATGGCTTATGTTATACAGGGAACACCCAGTTATTATCATTTTCAAAACTCCTGCAGGCTGATACTTAAATGCAGGCAGGGCTCCAAGCACCTGCGTGTCCACATTATGGAGGCTCCTAGAACCTGACTTTACTTAACACCTTGGCTACTATCTTAGCCTCCAACATACTAAACTGAAGGATTTTGAGCATGTGAGCAATACACAGTGACTGAAGATTTTCAAACTTTCCCTACCTTCTGCATGAGAAATAGGCTGTAGGAGGGTAGGGAGGGCTAGACACACACTAACCAGCAGTCCCGGTAGCAAGGATAGGCACCAGTGCAGCGCAGGGAGAATTGCGCAAGGTGCTGGCAATGCTGAAGACTCAGTCGAGGGGTGCCTGCTAATGAAAGCACTTCTAAGAACTACTGATGGAGCAGTCCTGACTTCGAAGGAAAGAGGGAGAAAGTGAGCCTTGTACTTTCTCCTGAGCACCTGGGTGCACCATGCCATGAGGAGATGAGAGGAGCAGGCTGCACAGGCAGAAGCTGAAGGACGTGGATGTGGGGTTGGGCATGTCAAGACGGAGATGCACAGCTCACTTAGGAGGTCAGAGAGGTCGAGAGCAGAGCTGTGTATGGTAACTATGTAATGTGGTAGCGCCGCATGAAGTCAACCAGGCAGTTACACATATGGAGTACCCTGGGTCACATTTCGTGGTCAAGACGATTAGTGAAAGAGATGAGGGAGAAGTCGATGACATTAAGCAAAGGACAAGGCAAAATGTCTAGTACCCTGCGAGTATGGAGAATTTCACAAAGAAAACAATGACTGACCAGCTGGTCTGCAGGACTGAGACCCACTGTGTGTGGCTCCATGAAGATCAATGATGACAGGCTAGAGCCCAGCAGTGGTGGGTAGAGTATCAGCTGGTCTGGGCTCAGAGAGCAAAGAAGAGAGTGGTTAGTGTCACGAAGCTCCACAGTGTGTCAGCTAGACTGGCAGAAGGGGTTCCTGCAGGTGTGACTAATACTGGGGTCCTGTAGAAGACAATGCTATCTTGGGACACTGTGGGGCCCCAACTCTAAGAGTCCTCTTCAAGAGAAGCAAGAAATTCCTAGTCAGAGAATGATTGGAGATGACCCACTGTTAGCCAATGGGCATGGAGATGGAGACATTAATAAATTGGGGAGCCTGTAGAAGCTGGAAGTGGCTGGTGATGCATGCTTTCACTGGGCTTCAGGAAGGAACCCTGGTAACATCGTGATTTTTCTTTAACCAGTCCCCCTTTGGGACTTCTGATCGCTAGACTTAAAGATAATGAATGCTATTTATCTTAAACCATTAGGTTTTGGGCCACTTCTTCTAGCAACTAAAGGACATTAAGATAGGGAAATGAACAAGTGTGTCTGAAGATGTCGCAGAGGCAGTCAAGAACTAAAGGAGCTGTGTACTCGGGGAGGAAAGAGCTATGGGGTCTGCTCCCAGACAGGGTTGAGTGTAACTTGTGCAGCCAGGAGTTAAGTAGCGTGTGGGCACTGAAGGAGGGATGTTATGAAATTGATTGGCCAAGCAAAGAAGAAATTCTTTGGATATTTTCTGCTATTCATGACAAAAAGGGGGGAAGTTCCTACTGGCTATTTTTCACAGTGCTAGAAGCTTCTATGCTTGCAACTGGGGGAGAAAAGCAATCGTCGATCATATCAAGCTGTAAATGCTGTGATTTCCAGTCATGACTGACCTGACAAGACATCCCCACTGATGCAACAGTGGCATAATCATAATGGGAATAACCAACCACTTTCTTGCTGGATTTAAGCCCCACTTACAAAATGAAACCCATATTCACTACCATTATTGAACCAAGAACCTGTCCAGACAGGTCCTAAGTCCTAGGGGAGAACCTACTATCGTTGTTCTGTTAAACAGACATGGTATTAAGCTGACTTCTGATGACCTATCATTATACCTATAGACCATAGAGTGCATCTCTCAGCCCTCGTATGAAAAGCTATTTTTAGTCGATGGTGATTAACACAGAGACACACAACCAGCCAAGGTGCAGAGAATGAGAAAGTCCAGAATGCTCGACTCCAAAGGGACTATATATGAGGCACCCCTCCTCCGCCATGTCCCAGAGATCATTTCAAAAAAGGACATTGAAAATTTGTAAGAGCCAGAGACAGTGGATGAGAGTAATGCATATTCATAGTGTACAACAAGATTGTTCTGCTGTGGATGACTATGAGAACGCATTATCTTCTTGACACAGCAGGGTAGCTCCACATATGAACTTACAGCAGTTGTGACCTGTGCCATACCAATTCCAGCATAGAGATGAGAGTTGAGCAAAATTTCTCACCCCTACCCATGGGACTATTGACAATTGTTAGATGCCAGGAAAGGGAGGGACAGTTTTCTCCAAGAGTGTGGTCCCTGGTAATCTGACCACATTCCAGGTGGAGATCACACATCCAGGAATATTTGGGCAGGACAAATTGTCTTGATAGTTTGAGAAAAAGGACGAAAAGGGGGAATGTAGAAGCTGACAGGGCTACGTGGTTCCAGAAAGAGTTGAGAGGATAAATGTGATCAAAACCCATTGTACAAAATGCTCAAGGAACTAATGCAAAGAAAAAAGGGGGGAGGGTTATCAGCTGAGACGGAGAAGAAGAAAGAGATAGAGAGAGATATGAAGTGGTCATTTAGAGAGGAGACTTAAGTAATTCTACTTTTTACAGCTTTTCCAAAACAAATAATCAAAGAGCTACACAGAATTTATTGGTAAGAATGTCCTTTATGGTACTGTCTAAAATAGTTTTTAAAAATTTAATTCAGTTTAAAAATATTGAGGGCTAGAGAGATGACTCAGTAGCTAAGAATGCTTGCTGCACAATCATGAGGACCAGGGTTCAGATACCTTCATCCACATAGCAAGACCAGGCATCTTGGGTACTCCAATAACTTCAGCTCCAAGGTGTCCAGTGCTGTCTTCTGTCCTAAACACTTACACAAGTGCATGAATAGCCCCCACATGCATGTGCATATATTCATATATTTATGCAAACACACAACACACATACACACTCCAAAAACTTTTTTAAAAATTGGATCAGCAAAGTGACTCAGTGTGCAAAGACACCTGCTGGCAAGGCTGATGACCTGAGTTCAATTCTCAGACCCCATATAGTGGAAATGGTGAATCAACTCCCACAAGATGTCCTTGATCTGGACATGCATTCTATGGCAAGTAAGTGCACATACTCATGTACCCTCTGTCTCTGTCTCTGTCTCTGTCTCTCTCTCTCACACACACACATACTAAATAACTGTAAAAGAATTGGGAACAGCTCAACTGACAGGCAAAATGTACTAATTGAAGAAATTATGTCATATCTAGGATGTATTACTCTGCAGACATTATGAGCTAGGCTGTAGAAGACCATGTAATTAAATATGAAAATGTATTATCTTGTTAAGTGGAGGCGGTAACAAAACAAACATGAACAGAATGAAACCAATTTTACAGAAGAGCTATGTGTAAATATATGCATTTTAAAAGACCCAAGGAAAACCACCAAAGCTAAAATATCATTATCTTGCAGTGGGAGAATTACAGATATTTTAATTTATTCTTCTTGTTTGTATTTTAATATTAGAAAGAAATTGTTTTTTTTAATAAGGACTCATTAGGGTGTATAAAAATATGAAAGGAAAATGTCAAAAATGAAAGATTTAAAAATTAACACTTACTCAGCAGCTAAGTGCCTGGCATGTTATTCAATGACCTTAATAACCCTGTGAAGGAGCCATTCCATCATGAGTCACTGATGAGGAAATTGACCCAGACATGACCTTGCCCATTGTCACATGAAGCAATGATGATTTGGAATTAAATCCTACTTCTCTTATTCTGTTGCATCCCATCTACCCATGTGCCCACTGTGCCCACTGTGCCCACTGTGCTCTAGGAAATCCTCTGGAGCCACAGGTGCAGGAGGCCCACAGCCTTGCCTTGGGAGCCTACCTTGCAGCAAAAGGAGGGCAGTCTTTGCTGCATGCTGAGACTCGGTTTTGGGAAGCACTGACCAGGAGCCATTCTTTGCCAAGAAGATGACATCAGTGCCATAATGAAGCTGCTCTACTGGAAACATACAAACACACACACACACACACACACACACACACACACACACACACACACACACACACACACGCACGCATATAACTTAAAGGTTGCCAGAACTGAAGTCATCCTGGCCTAATACAGTCCATTCTGGGGAAAGGTATTCTGCTTCAAAGGTGGCAGTGGTCTCTAGGGATGAATTATATCTATAAAAAATTCTATTCAGTTCCTGGTACCTGAGACTATGGCCTTTTTGGAACTGGATCTTTGTAGATATGGTCAAATCCTTTAAGAAAAGGGAGATATGAACATGTGGCAGAGTCAGAGAAAAGAAATCTGTGCAGATGGAGGTAGAGGCTGGAAGGAGGTTGCCACAAGTCCAGGAACTCATGGAAACTCTGGAAAGCACCAAAAGGAAATGGGAGACCTGTAGTAAGTCTCTCTTGAAGGTTCCAAGAGGTCAACCCTGCTGACCCCCGGCTTTCAGATTTTTGGGCTTCAGCGCCACAACAAATCCATTTCTACTGTTTTAAACTACCCAACTTGTGAAACAGGAGAGTCTTGGGAAATTATCAGTACCCGAAAGGAAAGAGTTGGAGTTGTATTTAAGAGTCACCATGGGCCTGGGAGATGGCTTCTGTGAGAAACAAAGGTCCTCACTTCATAATAAGAGTTCTGGATGGGCTGGAGAGATAGCTCAGAGGTTAAGAGCACTGGCTACACTTCCAAAGGTCCTGAGTTCAATTCCCACCAACCACATGGTGACTCACAACCATCTGTAATAAAAATATGGTGCCCTCTTCTAGCCTGCAGGGACATATGCAGGCAGACCACTGTATACTTAATAAATAAATAAATAAATAAAAGAGTTCTGGAGACTTGGAGTAACCAAAGTGAAGCTGTTCATTCATCTTTCAAAGTTAGATGTCATCCTAGAGAAAAAGCAAAAGTGGTCAGCATGTGGATTTGGTACAAAACAGTGGTATTGATGTTTCTAACTGCATTTCTTTGCTCCTAAGTTTCTCAAAATTTCTCATTGGCTGAGTTCTTCAGACAGGGAGTTACAGTCTTCCTGATGTCCAATATTGCCCCCTCCTTAGATCCCCCATCCTATTATTTCGGGACACAAAGCCTTATCTAATGTATATCCTTTGACTTGAGATCCCTCCTTTTTCGGTACATGAGTTCAGTCACAAATCAGATGGTCTGCAAATTTTCCACTACAGGATGAACTGACAGTACGAATATAAGCAGACACCAGCTTCCAGCTAAGGAAGACAGGAGTCCAGTGCCACCTGCTCATCTGATTCTCTGATGACCTCTACACAAACATTGTACTGAAAATGAACAATAATGATTTATTTATTACACTCCAAAGCAAAGTTTCTATTGGTGTGGTTAGAAGCTATCATCAGTGGACGCCTTGCCTCTTTGGTTGTCTGGAGGAGAGAATCTCTATCCATGCCTGGGTGAGAACCTGGGATACTAACTTAGACTTCCCAAAAGAATCACCTGCTTGCCAAGTAGGACTGGCTTTACTCAGTGGGAATGGAAGGAACTGAGTGGGAAATCAGTGTACCCTTTGAGGCTGCTCTTGTCTGGGAGGCAAGAATGCTCTTGAATCTGGCAACTCAGGGACACAATGTCTGAGCTGACACATCTGACGGGCATGAAAGTCCAGCTGAGTCAGTGCTGGCATGCATGCCTGGAGTCTTTTAAAGAAGTGACAGTCTGCAGTTACATATCCAGTGTGTCAACCAGAGCCACACACAGCTAATTACAGTTTTCAATTTGTCTCTGACAGAACTCACTAGTTTTTGACATTTTGGTTGTGAGCTTAGCCCTCAGTGGCTAAGAACTTTAGTGGTCCAGGACTTACTCTTTTGTGTGTGTGTGATTCTGCAGGAGCTTTAAAGTCACATAATAACTAGCAAGAATGCGATGCAAAAGAACGTTGGTCCAGCACATCCCCTGAACGGTTCCTCGTGCTTAGCCTTCTCCTAGCCCCTGCTCCGGCAGTCCTTCATCTCTCCTGTATATCTCAAGTTGTGCTCTTTCAGATTAAAATATTGTGTGTGCACTTGTGCGTGCACAGGTGCATGTGTCCGTGAATATGCACGTGTGGATGTGGAGGCCAGAGGATAATCTCATCTGCCATGCCTCAGGTGCCAGCTACTTACTTTTAAAATAAATAAAATTTTATTAATTCTCTGAGACTTTCATACGTGCATGCAATGTATTTCTTATCAGATTTATACCTCCTCCTCCTTCCAACTCTTTCTAGCCCCACCCCCAAACCCCTCTCCCAACTTTATGTTTTCTTCTTTTTCTTTAGTCTGAATCTTTAGTTCACAAATCTGTGTTTGTGCCTTCCATACACCCATGAGTTTTGGACCACCTACTGGAGCGCAGCCACCTTCTTTTTGAGAAAGGCCTATCCATAAAAGACATTAGCACGACCAGGTAGGCGAGGATGGTCAGCCAGTGAGTCCCAGCAATCTCCCCATGTCTGCCTCCCCAGTGATGGGATTACAAGACTATGCCATCACACTTGGATTATTTACAAGGACTTTAGGGATCCACCTGTGACCACTATGTTTGCAAAGCAAGCACTTTGCCACCTGAGCCATGCCCTAGGCCTTTAAAGCTAAATTTACTTAATTAAAATAAAATAAACCACTATATCCCTTAATAGTAACCTACTACTGTTGATCACAAGTCTGAACCACATACGTTTCCATCATTGCAGAAAGCCATCTGTGTCAGTGGTTATAAAGCACAGCCATACAGTGGTTCATAGGGACTATGAGACCTCTTCTCAGAGGCAAGAAAGGATACAGTCATGAACAAAAGTCTGGTGCAGACTTCAGTGTATCATTGGTCCATCCCAGCCCCTCTTCGGGGCTTAACAAGCCTCCACATCCTGTAATCAGGAAAAGCTAAGGAGCAGCTTCTTTCAGCTCGTGTTCTGTCTGTCTTTCATTTGGGCATCTGGTGGAAGCTTGCTCATCTTGGGTGTGTTACCCAAGTAGTCTCTTTAAGGGTCGGCAATGGGTAAGTGTTCCTGGGGGTGGCTCTGCACATGGCGTCCTGCCCGCTGAGCTGCCTGAGAGCCATCATCCTTAGTATACATGTACTGGGGCATTTGGAAGATGTTGTGGAAATGCAGTTTCTTTCACGTGAAGTCTCCTTTGTTAGAAAGTAGTGACAAAGTAGTTTCAGAGAAGTTTAGCAGTCAAAAGCGTCGATTCCCCACCCCCTTTAATCAATAACCCTGGTACCACTAGTCCTAATCAGTTTCAACCTGGAAGCCATTCCCTTCTGTTCCACAGCCTAGGCGGGTTAACTGTGTTTTCGCTGATGCCCCTCTCGCCAATTCCAGTTTCACTTGGCTGCTGCCTAGCTTGGTTCTCCATGTATATGGAGAACATGATCCTGCATCTTACGTACCCGGGGTTATAGAAGATTCGTGTGCAGTGTGGAAGACCTCACATTACAGCCATGAGTGAATGCTCAGATTCAGATCTCAGATCACTCTGCAGCCTTTTGCCAGCAAAGGCAAACCCTCTGTGACCCAGACGCCTTAGGGAACTCTAGATCCCAGCACATCCAGCTACCTGTACCTGTGCTGGCTAGTTTTATGTCAACATGACATAGGCTAAAGTCATTTGAGAGATGGGAACCTCAATTGAGAAAACTCTCCCATAAGATCAGGCTATCGGTAAACCTGTTGGGCATTTTCTTAATTAGTGAATAATGGGGGAGGGCTCAGCCCATTGTGGGTGGGGCTACCCCTGGACTGGTTGGTGGTTCTGGGTTCTATAAGAAAGCTGGCTGAGTAAGCTATGCCAGCAAGCCAGTAAGCAGCTCCTCTGTATGCATCTGCATCAGTTCCTGCTTCCAGATTCCTGCCCTGTTTGAGTTCCTGTCCTGACGTCCTTCAGTGATGGACTATGATGATTCAAAAGTGTAAACCTAGCAAAACCTTTCCTCCCCGACTTGCTTTTGGTCTTGCTGTTTCATCACAGCAGGAGAAACCCTAAGCAGGACAGGATCTCAGAGCCCAGCCTCAGGTCTCTTGGGGACTCGAAAGCCAACCTTAAGACTCTGCTTCCCTGGCACTCAGGTAAGCAGCTTCCACATGGAGATGGAGAGGAGGGCAAGGCCAGTGAGTGAATGCCACAACTGGCGACAATAGAAAGTGCTCAGCACTGTGTCCCTCCTCCAAACAGGAAACAGGTTCTGCAGGGATTGCATTGCAGGATCTCCCTCAGGAGGGGCAAAGCCAGAACTGGATCTCCATGTGGTGTTTGAATCCTTTCAACACTCCTTTCAGGCTCTAGAAGAAGCACATTAGTACTTTTGCATTGCTGTGACCAAAACAGCTGAGCCGTTTAAAAGGAGGAGAGCATTGTGTTGGCTCACAGTGTAAGAGGGGTCTGTCCATGTCGGCCCCATGTTCTTGAGCAGAACATCACTTCTCAGTCAGTTTTCTCATTGTTAGGACAAAAACCTGAGAAAAGCAACTTGAGTAGGAAGATTTTATTCTGGTTCTCAGTTCAAGGCTATAGTCCATCCTTGTGGGGATGTATATATGTATATACACACACACACATATATATATATATATTTCATTATGAAAAAAATATATATGAAAGGGGTTTATTAGAATGGCTTACAGGCTGTGGTCTAGTTAGTCCAACAATGGCTGTCTATCAATGGTAGGTTCAAGAATCCAGGAGTTGTTCAGTCCATGAGGCTGATGTCTCAGCTGGTCTTCAGCATAGGCCAGAATAGCAAGGAAGTAGGTTCTAATGCCAATTAAAGAGAGAGTGAGAGAGAAAAAAGAGGCAGAGAGCAGAAGGTGCAGTCGAGATTAAAGGTGGATCTTCCCACCTCAAAGATCCGAATTAAAAGTGGGTCTTCCCACTTCAAATGATTTAATTAAGAAATATATTCCCTACAGGTGTATTTAGCTACTTAGGTTTTAGCTGATTCCTGATGCTATCAAGTTGATGGCTAAGAACAGCCGTCACAACAGTCAGGACGCAGAGAGAGATGGATGCTGGTGCTCAGCTCCCTTTCTCTTTCTATTCTGTCCTGGACCCCAGCCCATAGGATTGTCCACATTTAGTGAGGGTCTTCCAACTTCAATTAACCCAATACTAGAAAACCCCCACAGACATGCTCAGGGGCTTGTTTGCAAGGAGATCCTAGACTGCCCTCAGTTGACAGTCAAGATTAGCCATCATGGCGAACATGGCAGAGGGGAGCTGTCTACACTACAGCAGACAAGAAAAAGAAACAAGAAGGAGCCAGAGAGAAAACATCCCAAGGACCAGCTGCTCACAGTTACTTAATTTCTGTAGAGAAGTTTCCAGATCTTTCCAAAATAGCACAGTTAGCTGGGGAACAAGAGTCTAGCATATGAGCCTTCAGAAGACTTCTCACATCCAAATCCCAATAAAGAGCAAGGGGAAGGCAGACAGGAGAAAGGCTGGGAAGGCTCTTGGTGGCTTGCTCCCTGGCCCTAAGAAGTACCATGCCACCACAAACAGGTGGAAGACGTTTCAGAGACAGAGTTGCTTCAGTCTCTTCTAAAATTAGTGGTACTAATGTGTAGTTTTGTCCCACAGTCATTTCCCCAAAAGGTCCTGCTGTGACCTCATGACGTCAGCTCATCCAGAAATCCTTGTTTTCCTAGGGAAACCCTTCCTTATGTGACTCAGGGTCATTTCTGTTCAGGAAGGGAAGACTAGAAGGCCAGTGTCTCACATGAAGTATGAACTCCCCAGACTTGGTGAACAGCCATGTAATCTTCTTCTTCTCTGGATTAAATATCCTTAATTTTGTTTAATTTTTTTAAAATTAAGTCTTGTTCTCTATTTTCCAAATTTCCTGAATCTCTCTTCTGTTGGAAGACACTGGGGATCTTGAAGTTATTCAATATATAGCTGATGTATGTGCATATGTGTGTGTGTATGTGTATGTGTGTTCGTATGTTCTGGGTACACACAGAGATTAGAGGTCAACACTGGGTGTTTTCCTCAATCACTCTCCACCTTAATTTTTGAGACAGAGTCTCTCTCTGACACTGGAGCTTACTCAGTGATCCTCTTGTCTCAGCCTCCTTGACGCTGAGATTGCAGGCACAAGCATCACACATGTGTGTCAAATACTTTGGCACTGAACAGTGTTCTCAGGTAATCAGTATTTTTAAAGAAAAGAATGGGTGAAGAATTTCTAGTGTTCAGTGTAACTGGCTCCTGAATAGAAACCACCATGGAGATGCTCTTTGTCCCATGAAGTTGGTCATGTAGGGCCCATCCTTACTTACCTAGACATTCTTAGGAGAAACAACAGAGGCTCTCAACACAAAGGACAGGAAACTGGAGATGCTAGCCATCCTGCTTTGATGGCTACAGGTAGAACACGTGTACTGAATCACCACCCCGGGCTCATTTTATGTACCATTACAAAGAAAAACAAATCTTGTCAAGAATAAGAAAGCAATAGCAGGTGTCAACTCATTGTTTATTCATTCCTATTCTATTTGCAAGACTTACAAAATACTATTATAAATCATTTGTTAGAATGGGGTTGTTTATTCCCTGGCCTGAAACTAAGAGCACATTTTATGTGTTTGTTCCTGGCTGGAAGCATGGCTGGCTCTGGAGAAGCCATTTTATGCCCTTCTGCTTGGCATTAGGATTGCATCAGGTAGGATGAAAAAGAGCTGTTGTAGACATTTCTCAAATGTACATCTCAAATTGTACACACACACACACACACACACACACACACACACACACACACACACACCCCTACTTGGTGATGAGGGCAGAACAGGTCCCAACCCACAAGCCTTAGAGTAAAAAAAAAAAAAAATGTTCCCTGGAACCAGAAAATGGAAGGAGAGACACTACCGTTTGCCTGGTGGTGAGTTCTCAAACAGCCAGGGACAGTAGATGTCGGAGCCCTGCTCTTCCATGAGCACCGGGAAGCCTTCGAGGCAGCTATGAGCACTGTGGGAGAGTCTTCCACATACAGAGGAGGAGGGGTTTGGTGGTGGCAATCTTTTTCTTTGCACTGTTGAGGTTGAAGCCAGGGACTTCATGCATTTAGGACAAGTCACCAATCTGGGCAAGACTTTGTAGGAATCAGAATTCATTTTCCTCCTGAGCTGTTCTCCCTGGGAGTTGCACAGGAGGACTCTACTTCATTCAGTGACAGTTTCTGAAGAACTTACAGTTCTCCTTGACACATGTGCACGGTGCATCTCCAGCAGGCACCTCCCTCATCATTCCCTATGAAAAACGAGCACCCTGCTCGTTCAGTGCATACCCTCGATGGCTGTACACGATGCTCTCACCCATTTGGAGGCCCAGCACTCGTGCTGTGGACAGAGCTGCACATGGACTCCATGTAAGCAGCAGGCGTATTCTCTTGAGCTCCTCTCTGAGTATAATATGCAAACCCCAAATGTTGACCCAGCTCTGACAGATTCCTTTTGCTGTTTGTGGACACCCCATGAAGTTTGCTTCAGTCATGCGTGCTCCTAAGCCATCCCACTTTTTGATAAATTTAGGAACACTTTTTACACATTTTCAGACTTGCAGTAATTTCCCACAAAATGTCTGATTGTGAAAATTTGTATCTCTACAGTACAAAAAATATTAACAGCCAACAAGCCACGTGACCCACGGCCTTCCTTTACTCTGTGGTTACACTAGTAAAGCTCTCTAAACAGCTGTCTTCAGCATCAGACATGGAGCCCTGTGGGTGTAGGGTGTGTGTAAGGACACACAGAAGGAGGCCAATAGGAGGAGTGAGAAGATGAGTGTAGCGGGGTCTGAGAGGAGAATGCTGGGATGGTTCAAAATACCGAAATCAAGAAATTGAGTACATCTTTCTACTTTTCCTCTTGTTACTTTGTTCTGTGAGACAGGCTCTTCTCAAGTAGCCTAAACTGGTTTTGAACTCATGATCAAGCCTCCTGGGTGCTAGAATTCCAGGCACATGCTGCCATGCCTGCCTCATATTGTTCAACATCCTTAGTTATCAGAGAAATACAAATCGAAATGACTCTGAGATACCATCTTACACCTATCAGAATGACTAAGATCAAAAATGCTAATGACAGCCTATGCTGGAGAGGATGTGGAGTAAGGGGAACTCTCCGCCACTGCTGGTGGGAGTATACACTCGTACAGCCACTTTGGAAATCAGTATGGTGGTTTCTCAGAAAACTGAGAATCAAACTACCTAAAGACCCAGCGAGGCCACTCTTGGGCATATACCCAAAGGATGCTCAATCATACTATAAGGACACTTGCTCAACTATGTTCATAGCAGCATCATTCATAATAGCTAGAACCCGGAAACAACCTAAATGCCCCTCAACAAAAGAGTGGATGAAGAAATGTGGTACATTTACACAATGGAGTATTACTCAGCTGTGAAAAAGCAATGACCTCATGAAATATTTAGGCAAATGGATGAAATTAGAAAAAATCATTCTGAGTGAGGTGACCCAGACCCCAAAAGACAAACATGGTGTGTGCTCACTCATAAGTGGATACTAGATGTAAAGCAAAGGACAACCAGGCAAAAATTCATAGCCCCTGGGAAGCTAGGGAACAAGGAGGAGCCTAAGAAGGACATGTACGGATCTCCCTGAGAAGGGGAAATAGATGAGATTTCCTGGGTAAACTGAGGGAGGGGGTAAAGGGGAGGGAATAGGAACATGAGGGATTAGGATGGTCGAGGGGGAGAGTAATGAAAGAGATATCTTAATAGAGGGGGCCATTTTGGGGTTAGGGAGAAACCTGGTGCCAGGAAAACTCCCAGGAGCCCACAAGGATGACCCCAGCTAAGACTCCTAGCAATAGTGGAGAGGGCACCTGAATTAGCCTTCCCCTGTAATCTGATTGGTGACTACTACCCTAATTGTCATCACAGAGCCATCATTCAGTAACTGATAGAAGCAGATACAGAGACCACAGTCAAGCACTGGGCTGAGCTCCGGGAGTCCAGTTGAAGAGAGGGAGGAAGGATTATATGAGTGTGTGTGTGGGTCAAGATCATGATGGAGAAACCCACAGAGACAGCTGACCTGAGGTAGTGGTAGCTCATGTTCTCTAGACTGAAAGCTAGGGAGCCTGCATGGACCGGTAGTAAGCCCTCTGCATCTGGGTGACAATTGTGTAGCTTGGTCATTTGTGGAGCCCCTAGCAGTGGGACCAGGACCAATCCCTGACACATGAGCTAGCTCTTTGGAACCTATTTCCTATGGTGGGTGGGATGCCTTGCCCAGCCTTGATACAAGGGGGAGGAGCTTGGTCCTGCCTCAACTTGATATGCCATGCTTTGTTGACTCCCATGGGAGGAGTTGATGGGGGGGAGGTAAACTAGACGTGGGGGTACAGGAGGCAAGGAGGGAGAGGAAACTGTGGTTGGTATGTAGAAGAAATAAATACAAAAGATATTTTTTTTTAAAAAGAAAACATTTATTTGGGGACTTTCTTGTAGTTATAAAAGGTTAGTCCGTTACTGTCATGGTGGGGAGTGTAGCAGCAGGCAAGCATGGGGCAGGAGAAGTAGCTGTGAGCTTTATATCCTGATCTGTAGGTAGCAGACAGGGGTGGGGAGAGAAAGAGACTGGCCCTGGTGTTTGCTTTTGAAATCTCATAGCCCATTCCCTATGACACACCTCCTCCAACAAGGCCATCTCTTCTCCAAAAGGGCCACACCTCCTAATCCTTCCCTCATAGCACATAAGCTGGAGATTAATCATGTAAACATCAAAGACTTTTGGGGGGTCAATCTCATTCAAACTATCACAGGAACAGGATAGCTTTGGCAGGTTTAATCAATTTCGTATGATCTTCCAAGTCCAAATTTGCAGTCACCTCACTGTTCTGCTTAGAGACCACCAATGGCTCCCTAGTAATCTGCATAATGAAGTGCCCATGTGCTGGCATTGCTTTGAGGGGCACTCAAAAGTGACCTCCACTTTTTGGAGCAACTTACCTTTTTTCTTTTCTCTCCCAACTTGAGAGTTTCACTGTCTAGTTTTTTTGTTGTTGTTTGTTTTCTTTTTTGAATTGTTTTTGAATTGATTCTTTCCCAATCCTCAGTTCTTTTCGAAATTGGCATCAGGGTGGTCCCCAAGGATGAGGGCTCCCCATCTAATTCATTGCTGTTAGTAGGAGGGGTAATGATGTGGTCAGTTCACACAGTGAAGATGAGGGCTCAACAAGACACTGGGGAAGAAAGCCCCCTAGCTTCCTGAAGCTCACAGAGGACCGTTGCAGTATGGTGCGTGTTCAGACTAGACAGGCCTGAGAGATATTGGGATTTGGGCTCTGGCAACATTTGCCAGGCATCTTAACAAAGCAAGTTTAGTGGGTGGTATCAGTTATTCCAATAAATCAGAGGAAATCTGCACTGGAAATTTGGGGAAGCTGTGGGCCAAAGCTTTTTTAATGCAACAGTATTTAATTTTTTAAAAAATCATATCTTTGGGACTTTGGATGATTAATGTCTCAATAAGCTATTTAAAGGGGGGTTTT